>PVJH01000905.1:32344-250009 GCA_004026705.1 Nesogale talazaci
TGAAGTCCCCTTCTCTTCCACAGTTGCTGGCTCTAGAAAGGGCCCCACACCGTAACTGGACATAGTCCTTAAGTGAAGTAAAATGTAAAAATAGATAAGAGCAAACCACAGCCCAGTGCCAGCTCACGGAGACACTGTGGAGCAGAGTAAAATTGGGGCAATTTTACTGCCAATTCTTTTTCCCATGGGGTAGCCAGTGGGTTTGAATAACTGACCTCAGTCAGCATCCAGAGGTTCCCTTAAAAATATATGAATACTCCATTCTGTTGAAGGCATTTTTTTTGTTTTTTGCTGTGTACCATTGAGTAGGTCCTGACTCGCAGTACTTTCCTGTGACAGGGTAGAACTGTCCAGTATTACTGCTTAGGCTGTGATGTTAAGGGAAGCAGATTTCAAGGGCTTTCTCCCACAGAGCTCCTGGGTGGGCTCCAACCATTGGCCTTTCAGTGCGTTGCCAAGCACTATTTAAAACTTCCGGTGAACCTTGAAGCAGGCTAGTTTAATTCCCTTTCTTCATACTTACCTCGTATTTTTAAGCATATTCAATTAAATAGAAAAGGGTGGGATGGGGAGTTGGGCATAAAGCCAGAAGAGAACATACCTATTGTCATTAGACAATGAAGATGAAATCATTGCAGAAGCGCTACAGTTGAAAGACACGTGTCTCCTGGAAGCCACATTGAGAGAGGAAATACCTTTCTCATGAGCACTGCTGTCAATGGTTCAAACCACCAGGTTGCAGACTTGCTCGGGAGAAAGGGGATGCCTCGAGTGTCAGTCCTACTCTTTCCACAGAGTCACTATGAGTCAGAATCACTCAGCGGAAGTGAGTTTGTTTATTTGGGTTTTGAGTTCAAAGTGAGCATTATTTCTGACTTTCCAAAGAAAAGGAGGGATTAAAGCAAATGGAAACTGAGTTACCTTATGACCTAGGAATCCCTCTGCTGGGCATATCTCCAGAAGAGGTAAGAAATAGACCATGATCAGTCATCTGTGCTCCTGTGTCCATTGCAGTGTAATTCACAATCACAAAGAATTGGGGAAAAACTAAATTTCCATCAGCAGATGAGTGGATTAGAAAACTCTGGCACATACACACAATGGAGTACTACACATCACCAAAAAAGTACATTGTCTTGATGAAAGAGGTGGAGGGCATTATGCTAAGTGAAGTTAGCCAATCACAAAAGGACAAGTACAACATGAGTCTGCTGAGATAAGGACAATCAGCACAGTAGGTATAGAAAAAAAAGCCACTTATCTCACACTTTATAGGCTGAAGTACAGGCAATCAGGTGGGGGGACAGACCACACCCAAGGAAGTACATGTCATTCAACTCAAAGAAGGGGTTAGGTGGGGGAGGGGGGAGAGGGAGATGATGGAATTGGGGGAGCAGGACATTAATCTACCCAGGAGGAGGATAATGTTTGTCTCCACAGAAAAGGGACTGTGAGTGCAGACCCCACCATGGCGCTAAACCTTGAGGGCAATGTAACCATAGAGTAACTCATGAATAGAGAGGGCTATAGGGCAGCCCCAATCACATTGAGACTGACACCCTCCACACCCCAGAAGTATGTGCTACAGAGAACAACACTAATCCTGCAGGTTGTGGAGAGGGGCTAGCCTCCCAGCCTGGCATTCTATATGATAGAAGCAAACCAAGAAGGATAAAGGGAGAGCCAGGGACTAGGTTCCTTACTGGCACACCAAGCCCTGAGGACAACATCCCTGCAGGAACTGCTAAGGCACAGAGAGGACTGCAGGGCCGGCAACAGCTTGACACATAACATTCCCTCCCTGAAGCATGATGGAACATAGGACAATACTGGGGACACACAGCAGGGAATGAGTCTGGTCTGATGCCCCCACAGTGGGGTGAACCAAGAAGGGAACAAAGTATATCATCAATGGGAACAAAGCCAAGTCACAAAACTCTTGAGGAATCCCCCAAATCGATTTCAGGCTAAGACGGGAGATAGTCATAAAGTTCAGCCAGTGAACAGATCTGGAATTATCTATGCTTTTGGTTTGTTTGGAGTTTGGGGCGGGAGGGGAGGCTAGTTTTTTTTCTTTTTTCCTTTCTCTTTTCATTGAGTCTTTTGTTTTCCTTTTGTTTTGTCTCCGTTATTATTGTTTTGCCTACCGAGATAAGACAGGCATGAGAAACAAGCCCAAGGAGAAAGCAATAGGACCGTCAGCTCCAGAGGGACTTGGGGGGGAAGTGACAGCAGGGGAAAGGAGCAGTGAACAAACAACACCAAGGACAGAGGAACAACTAGGGAATTAAAATCAACAACAAGGAAGAAGTAGAGATCCTGGGGGTATCAGAGCAACAGCAATCATGCTGAGAGGAAGTACTAAGAAACAGAAGAAGGGCAAGTGTGATGGTGGGGCAGGAGGAAGGTAAAGGGAAACAGAGGAAAGATCTAGGAAATAAAGCTATGGATAGAGGTATAAGCATAGGTGTGTACTTACGTAAATATATTAATTTATAAAAATAGAGGTAATGGCTGAGCCCCAGTGGTGTAAGTGGTTGAGTGTGACCAAGGGTGTAGCAGTTCAAATCCAGCGGCGGCTCTCAGTAGCAGCGCTGGATACCTCCCACGACCAGTGATGCCCCCCCAAAAAATAGAGGTAATGGCCTGTGTGTGTATCCATACATTGAGGAATTGGGTGGACTTTGGGCCTCTACTCAAGCTCCCTATCGCAAGAACACTTTGTTCTAACAAACTGGCATTCTGTGATACTCACCTTTCCAACACAATCACTGAAGACAAAATGGGTGCATAAGTAAATGTGAAGAAAGTGGATGGTGCCCAGCTATCAAAAGATAAAAGAGTCTGGAGTCTTACAGGCTTGAAGTTAAACAAGCAGTCATCTAACAAAGAAGCAACAAGCCAACATGGAAGAAGTACATCAGTCTGTGCAATCATGAAGTATAGAATCAGAATCAGGTAGCAGGCACCAGAAGACCGAAAGCCCCCCAAAAAACATATTTTTGAGAGCAAGGGGAGTCATAGCAGAGACACAAAACTCATCTGTGAACAACAGAACATCCCCTTACATAAGGGTCATAAAAAAGGGATGAATCAACCAAGGCGCAGGACAGCACCCATGAAACACACACTATCCCTCTGGTTCTTTGAGGCTTCCTCACTCACCACTATCATAGCCCCAGTCCTGCTTTTCAGTTCTGGCTAGACCAGACCATATAAACTGATGCAGATAAGAGCTCAGGACACACGGAATCCAGGTCAGATAAATCCCTCAGGAACAGAAATGGGAGTATTGATACTAGGAAGGTTGGGCAAAGGTAGGGTGAGGAGAGGAGGAAGGGCGAAGCAATCACAGTGATTGATTCATACTTCCCACCCCACAAGGGGCACAAGCAACAGAAACATGGATGAAGGGAGACAGTGGTCAGCATAAGATCTGAGAACAAGAATAATTTATCATTATTAGGAGATTAGGAGTGAAGGGGGGGAAGAGGAGCACAAATAGTAAGTAAATGTTTAGGAAATGATGATGGCAAATATGTACAAATATGCCTCATACAACTGATGTGTGGATTGTTATAAGAGGTGTAACAGCCCCCAATAAAATGTTTTGTTTAAAAAAAAAAAAGAAAGAAAAGAGGCACGTTGTGTGTGTGTGTGTGTGTGTGTGTGTGTGTGTGTGTCATATTGCTCACTGGATATGTCTGGGGCTACTTCCTGGAAACAGAGTGTAGAATCTTAAACAAAATGTCCCAGAAGACTTTTCTAGGGGACTGTAGGTACTTTTCATATACTTACTTTAATGAGAATTTCATAAAATATTGATTTAGAACTTAGAGACTCAAGATAAATGGCCAAGTTAACTGGTCTTATGGCTGGTCTTGGCTCGTAATTGATTTATGCCTAGTTTCTTGAACAGAAATTCATGGGGCAGAAATTTTGTGTTTTTGGATTATAATGGTTTGGGTTATAGCATTTTTCGCTTTGCCCTTACCTTAAACATTGCAAAAGCTTCTTGCTTGGGTAATTAATTAAATTGTAACGATGTCACCTTTTATCTATTCAGAAAACGGTCTGGTTTTGACGGAGCTCTGGCGATGCTGTAAGTTTGGCATTGGGTTGCTAACCTCTAGGTCAGTGTTTCAAACCCACCAGTCACTCTATGGGAGAAATATGAGGCAGCTTGGTTCTAAAACATTTCCTGTCTTTGAAAGTCTATACAGGGTCAACATGAGTGAAAAGGAACCCAATGGCAGTCAGTTTTAAAGCGAGGGAGTTTTGAAGCAGTACCTAGCTCAAATGTTTAACACATTTGACTATTAACAGACAGCACCTAAGTACCCCAGAAAATTGCATTAGTGATCTGCTGCCCAGAATCCAGCCACCGGAACCCTTATGGAACATAGTTCTACTCTGATACATCTGAGTTCAGCCTGACTTGGCATCACTGGTTATGGGATTTCCAAATGCCTTATACCTGCATACTCATCTCTGTCTTCTGTCAGACTCTCTGTGTGTGTCTCCCCTGCCTCTTGCTCCTCCTCCCTTACTCCTTCCTTCCCTTCCTTTCTCACTTTCCCAACTTTCCACATGACTGTGAGACAGACTCAGCAGCCACAGAATAATTTCACTTTATGTGAGAAAACAAAGACCTGGACAACATACAAAAGAGAGAGTTGGGCAGCAGGATTCGAACTCCCCCTGCCTCCCTTTGGGATGAAAATCACATAGATGTCACCAAGATGTTTGACACCCACAGGTCCATGATTTTCCAAGCAGAATTTGAGTTGAAAGTCTTTCCAACCTAAGCCTGATCCTTTTGTGAGGGATTCAGGTATCTAGCACCTGCTTCCTGCCATTCTGATAAGCCGTCACTGCCAGCCACTGCCATCGTGACAGCACATGATCAAACTGTGTCTCCAGCTTCAATCCATTAAGGACTCCTAAAGATTCCTAAATCCTTTTAGAAGCTTGTTATAGTGGGAAACTCAGAGGGGCACTAGATCCTCTTGTGCTAATCAGATCCTGAGATCAGAGCTGTTTAAGTTCACATAGTCTCTGAGGATGCTCTGGTCGCATAACGACTTATGTATTGAGATGCTAACTGCAAGGTCAGCAGTTTGATTTACTAGCTGCTCCATAGGAAAAAGATGAGGCTTTCTGTTCCCATAAAGATTTTCAGTGGAAACGCAAAGGCCCAGTTCTACTTTATACTATGAATTGGAATTAACCTGTTGCTTTTACATCTTCTGAATAAGAAGCCCTGGTGACACAGTAGTTACAGGCTCAGTAGTTAACCCAAAGGGTGATGGTTCCAACCCTTAAGTCCCTTGCTGGAGAAAAAGGGGGGAATGTGCTCCTGTAAAGACTACAGTCCTGTGAATTCTATATGGCCACATCTGTCCTGTGGGGGGTGTAGGGGTGGGGGATTCACCGCCATGCTGACTCATGGCAACCTCAATGTGGGTCTCCTCGTCTGTGACCACTAATCTAAGCAGAAAGCCTGTCTTTCTCCCAAGAAGCTGCAGGTGGCTTTGAACTGCCAACCATGTGGCTTGTAGCCCAACAAGTAACCACTAAACCCCCAGGGCTCCCTAGCTTTCCTAGAGGGTCACAAATCACATTAGACTTGACAGCAACAGGCTTGGTTTGGTTTGCTTTGAGTATTATTAGGGTGGGCATGCTAGATACACAATGTCCTGTCAACTTGATAAAAGAAGGAAGGGTCTAACCTGTCAATCAGGTTACAGCCTGATAATCCCTCCCTGTGGGCGTGGCCTTCTCCTGAGGCTTCTGGGAACTCTCTGTCTTGACTCTGCCATCAGAAGAGGCAGCTCTCTCCCGTTCTCTCTCTGCTTCACATTCCTGTTGACAAGCCCCATGGAGCCACACGGATGGCACTCAGAGCTCTGGAAATGTGCCCACTGCCTTTGGATTCACAGGACTTTCCACTGACTGACCTGTGATCCTCCTGCACTTGGCATTGTTGCATGTGCTGTGGGAGTCCGAAGAGGAATTCATGAACTAATATTGGACTTAGGGATTAATGTCAGACACATGGACTTGATCCTAACTGGGCTAGGATTTTTTAAATTGATGCACAATCACTTCTTGATGTAAAGTTCTCTCTTAGACATGAGTGTCAATGAATACGTTTCTCTACTTAATCCAGCCTAACAAGTGAGGTAACCTATTTGACTGAAACCAGAGATCCCAAAAGATGTTTACTATTGCTTTATTGTAAAGGCATTCGACAGGATGGGTCATAAGTCACTATGAATAAAATTAAGAAGAATTAAGTTTCCAGAACACATCACGGTGGTCATGTGAAACCTATACATAGACCACAAGGCAGTCATTTGAACAGAACAAATGAGTGCCATATGGTTTCAAATCAGGAAATGTATGCATCAGGTTTATAGCCGTACATTATACATATTCAGTCTGT
This sequence comes from Nesogale talazaci, assembly GCA_004026705.1. Taxonomy (NCBI): domain Eukaryota; kingdom Metazoa; phylum Chordata; class Mammalia; order Afrosoricida; family Tenrecidae; genus Nesogale; species Nesogale talazaci. The sequence continues at coordinate 38,793 of PVJH01000905.1, forward strand.
ATGCTGAGCAAATAATTTGAGAAGATGGGCATTATTAAGAGGAAGGTGGCCTCTGGATTGGAGGAAGATTCATTAAAAGCCTGTGGTGTGCAAATAACACAACCTGGCTTGCCAAAAGAGAGGATGGTTTAGGGATATGGTGATTAAGATCAAAGACCACAAGCTCTGGTATGGGTTGCAACTCAACACAAATCTAACAGAAATCATCGCCGCTGCACAAACAAGCAGCACCATGATAAATGAAGGAAAACCTGGAGTTGTCAAGGATTTCATTTTACTCGGATCCATAATCAATACACACAGAATCAACAGTCAAAAATCAAAGGGCAGATCATGAGGAGGGAGGGGAGTCAGCTGCCCAAGACCTCTTTAGAGTGTTACTTCGTGGAATGAGGCTTGCCTGACCCAAATCATGTCCCGCCCATTGCTGTGCCTCAAACTATGTGCTGGCCCAAAGCATGATACTTTCAGTTGCCTCTTATGCAGGCGAGAGTTGGACAAGGCTGCAGAGAGAAGCCATGGATGTGCATTACGTTGTTGAAGAAGAACATTGGAAATACTATGGGCTGCCTTAAGAGTAAACCAATCTATCTTGGAGAAGCTCCTTAGAAACAAGGACCAGGAAACTCCAGCTCATGTACTTTGGACATATTTGCAGGAGAGGACAATCCCTGGAGAAGCTCTCATGCCGGGTAGAGAGAGAAAAAGATGAAGATGCACGGTGAGATGGATTGATTCAGTGCTTGGCACTAATGGACTCGACCACACCTATCATTGGGAGGGTGGTGCTGGACTGAGCAGCATTCCGCTCCATCATACTTAGGGTTGCTGTAAGTTGCAACCAACTTGAGGACACTTCATAATGGTAATTGAACCAAAGGTTGGCGGTTCGAATTCACCTAGCAGCACCACAGCAGAACAAACTATTGACCTGCTTTCTTAAAGAGCAGAGCCACGACAAGACAAACCCTACAGAGAAGTCTTACTCTGTAACACTTAGGGTCATCATGCATCAAAATGAACTCGAGAGTCACAGATTTTTTTACTGTGTGATTTCTGTTCTTGCCCTCTTAATTCAAGGCGAGTACATGTTGCCCCCAGCCTTTTGGGGGACCGTCATTATTTATTTCCCCTTTCCTTGTGTCACTGAAGGAAGTTTGGGGGTTGTCAGAATAAAGCATAGTGTATTCTGAGTTTAGATGTTTAAACTCACAGGGGAATAAGCTGCCATATTGCAACACTCACATCAGGTATAAGCATCCAAGCCCAAGTTCTCTCACCCAGTCGGCGGGGGGGTGGGGGGGGGGTGGCTTCTGACTACTGTGAATTAACCAAGGACTGCAATGATCTAGTCTAGTTCTTTTTTTAATGCCACACAACTGCCATGTTTCACACATGATTAAGGTCTAAAAACCTATTAGCTATCAGAATTACTGAAGATCAGTGGAACCAGTATTTATCATCTAAGCCCACTGCCTTCATAGAGTGCCCTGATGACTCTAATTCAGTATTTGTGAGGAAGTACTTGTTCCATAAGGAGACTTGGTCACTTGGTGGGTTATGAGTTGGGCTGCTAACTACAAGGTCAGCAGTTAGAAACTACCAGCTATCTGGAGGAGAAAAATGAGGCTTTCAGAATATGAGACTGCGAAAAATGAGATTTTTTCTGCTTCAGAAACCCATAAGAGCAGTTCCACCCTGTCCTATAGTTGGGAGTTGACATTGACTGAATGGCAGTAAGTTTGTTTTTTGGGTTGGGTTTGGACCATTCAGAAACCTGCATGCACCATCTCATCCTCAGTTGATGGGGTCTCTGAAGCTAAGTGGGCCATAGAAGAAAATATTTGAGAACTGCAACAGATGAATTTAAAAAAAAAACTGCATTGGAGTTGGCCACCAGAACCTCCAGTTTGGCCATTATCACATGACCATCCTGTCTTCTCAAGTTCTTCATTTTCTTCCTGCAACCCCACTCAGCATCCCAATTACACACAGCATTGTAATGAACTTCCGGTCACACCATCACCCAGTTCCCTAACCCTATCTACCTGTGAGCTGAAGAGGTGAACTTCATAAGGTGAAAATGTGTTGTGGAAGTGGAGGGGGTGATGTGGGGGAATCAGGAGAGGCTTTCATTTTGAAGAAACCACTCTGTGAAAGGATAAACACACACTTTATTCACATCATGGGCTGATCATTAAGTGAGATGATTTATATGAAGTGCCTAGCATATAATAAATGCTCAATAAACAGTCACTGCACCCCCATTGCCCCCCTCAATCCCTTTCTACCTGCTGATTAATTAGCAAAGGTGCTGCCTATCAGAGTGATGGGAAGTACTGAGCCTGGACAGTTGATTCATCATGAATAATGTAATGTCACAAACTAGACTATTTATATTCAGGGGAATTGTACGTAATGTGCCACATATGCTAACCTGGCACATTAATATTTAACATTCCTTGCTAAGCCAGGATGATTAATTTAACTTTAACTTTGTATCCTCTTGCAGAACTTTCTGTCATCTCTTCTTTTAATGGGCATTGTAAGCAATATTTAGAACAAACAAACATAAGAAGGCCCTAGTTTATACACACTGAAAAGACTTAGCGGGATTTTTTTGTTTATTTTTTTGTTTATAGATTCACAAGTCTTAAAGTTCTCCACAGCGTTTGATTCAGGTAGGTCAGCTTTGACATTTTATCTTAAAGGAACATTCCAGAGTATGGAGAGAAAACAAACGAACAGAAAGAAAGAAAGACATTATGCACAAATGTATAAGGATGTAATGATAGGCAAACGGTTCTATAAATTCATTCATTATACAGAATATTATGCCATCTTTTAAAAATTGCATACACAAACAATTCCAACAACACTGGACTGTCCCTGTCACATGCTTAAGTAAAATTAATTACAGAATAACAAACTGAGAAACTACACCACAATGTTTACCATGGCTGTCCTGAACAAAAGAGTCTACTGATACAGCTTCTCCCTATTTTCTTATTTTCTCAAGCTTTTGGAAATATATTCTAATGGCTTTTGTAATTGGAGAAATTCTCTTAGAAATAAATAAAAATCCTTGACTGTGTTCCACAAAGCTAATGTTTTTGTTTTTCATTCCGTTCTCCATCCTTCTGACACCAGTCATCCCTCCCCCGGCACTTCTGTTCATTGTGATGGCCGCCCAGAGTTCACAGACCATACTTACCCTTATGGGGTTTATCAAGGGAGATTAGAAGGTACAAAAAGTTAAGGATAATTCTTTTGTCTGTAGTACCTCTTCTCAGCCAGGCGAGCAAGCACGTCTCTCTTCGGGCCTCAGACTCTGGCCATTTGATCCTTTGTCCTCTACCCTGTTCTACGGCCTGGGAGCCCACTGCTGTGCCTGCTCCTCTGCTTTAACTTGTGATTAAGGAGCTGGAGACTCTGTTACCTCTGCCACTTCAGACATGCATCTCACATGGGCTCTGCTGGTAGCTCTTCTTTCTTCATGGTCATGGGATTCTCTCTTTTCCTGATTCTGAGAGGATGCACTTTTCTATCCGGTGCAACAGTAACCCTGACCCGTCCCTTCTCTTTGTGTTTCATACATCACTCGTCTGTAGGTTTGTTGTATATCATAGTGTGTGTTTTGCTCTAATCTAGAAGCTATATCACTAGTGTTTCAAATACAGACAGTGTCACCTGTGACAAACGAGTTTCAATGAAATTCAGAAATTTTAGAACAATATTGCACGCAAGTAAATTTTTGCTGAAGATCATTCAACAGTGGTTGACAGGGAGGTGCCAGAAATTCAAGCTGAATTCAGAAGACAATGTAGACAAAGGATATCATTGTTGATATCAGATCAATCTTGACTGAAAGCAGCGATCACCAGAAAGAGGTTTCCTTGTGTTTTATGGACTATATAAAGACATGCTACAGTATAGATGATAACTAGCCATGGATGGCATTAATAAGATTGGGAATTCTAGAACATTTAACTGTGTTTATGCCATACATGGAAGCAGAAGTAGAAATGCAACAAGGAAATACTGCATGGTTTAAAATCAGGAAAAGTGTGTGTCAGGGTTGTATCCTTTCACCATGCCTTTTTACTCGCTATGCTGAGCAAATCATCAGAGAAATTGGACTTCATGAAGAAGAAGCTGGCATAAGGATGACAGAAAGATGTATTAACAATTTGCATATGCACATGAAATAGTCTTACTTACTGAAAGTGATGATTTGAAGCATTTGCTGATGAAAACCAAGAACTATAGTCTTTAATATGGATTACAACTCAATGTAAAAAGAGAAAAAAGCCCAAATCCTCACAACTAGACTAATAGACAAAGCCACAATAAATGGAGAAGCAATTGAAGATGTCAACACTATCGTTTTTGCTTGGATCTACAATCAGTACTCATGGACTCAAGAGCCATAATCAAATGCCACCTTGCATTGGGAACATCTGCTCCACAAGACTTTTGACAGGTTGAAGAGCATGAGTGTCTCTTTGGGGATTGAGGAATGCCTGATACAAGCCATGGTGCTTTCATTTGTCTCACAAATGTATGAACGCTGAGTAATAAATAAAGGAGACCACAGAAATGCTGATGCATTTCAATTATGGTATTGTGGCATAATATTGAAAATACCAATGACCACCAGAAAACCAAACACATCTGTCTTGTTAGAAACATATCCAGAAAAATATCCTGAGAAGCGAAGGTGGGAAGACGTCACCGTATGTATTCTGGCTATGTTATCAGCAGAGACTAATCCCTGCAAAAGGACAGGATGCTTGGTAAGGTACAGGGGTTCGATGAAAAAGAGGAAGACCCTCAGTAAGATGGATTGACACCATTTCTACAAGCATGAGGATGAGGCAAGGCGAGGTGGGTTTTGCCCGATTTGTGGCTAGGGCTGCTGTGGATCAGAACTAACGGGAAGACTCCTCACGACCACAACATCCAAAAGGCGTGCTGGAAACAATGGAGGGATTTGGTAAAGAAGAAAATAGACGATTAACAAGTAGAAATCACTTGGATTCCTGTATATCAATGAATGTTGGTGCTGTTGTCAGGGGATGTGCAGTGGGCTCTGCCCCATAGGGACCCTGTGCAAAACAAAATGAAACAATGCACGGTCCTGCATCATCCTCATCATTGTTCCTATGCCTGAACCCCTGGATGCAGTCACTGTGCCAGTCCATCTAGCACGGGTCTTGCTCTTCTTCATTGCCCCTCCACTTTACCAAACGTGATATCCTTCTGCAGGGACTGCTTTAACAGTATGTTCAAAGTACCTGAGACAAAATCTCAACGTCTTCGGCTGTACTTCTTCTATGAAAGATTTGTTGGCTCTTTGGGAAGACTAGGGTACTATAAATATTCTTCTCCGGCACTGTAATCCAAATGCATCTATTCTTCATTCAACTTTATTCAGTGACCAACATTCACATACTTAGGAGGTCATTGAAAACTTCATGGCGTGGATCAGGAGCACCTTAGTACTGAAAGGAACCTCTTTGCTTTTCAAAAGATCTCTTGCAGCAGATTTACACAATGCAACATGTTTGATTTCCTGACTGCTGTTTCCATAAGCATTGACTGTGGATCCAAGAAGAGAAAAGTCCTTGACAGTTTCAAACTTGTTTCCACTTCTCGTGATGTTACCTGTTAACCCAGTGATGAGGATTTTTTGTAACATGGAGTTGTAATCCACATTCAAGTCTACAATCCTTGATCTTCATCAGCACATGCTTCAAGCCTTCCTCACTTTCACAAACAGAGTTGTATCATCTGTATCTTATGGGTTGTTAATAAGCCTTTCTTTAATCCTGATGCCCTGGTTACTCCTCGTCGAATCCAGAGTCTCTGATTATTTGTCCAGCACACAGAATGACTAACTATGGTGAAAAGATACAATACTGGTGCACAACTTTTCCTGATTTTGAACCATGCAGTAAACCCTTGTTCTGTTCACACAACTGCCTGCTAACTGATATACAAGCCACACGTGGGCACAATGAAGGATTCTGGAATTCTCATTCTTCTTAAACCTATCCACTGTTTGTCCAACACATTGATATAATGAATAAAGTACAAATAAATGAACATCTTTCTTGTATTCTTTGCTTTCCGTGAAGATCCATCTGACATCAGTAAAGGTTTCCTTGTTCAAGATCCTCTTCTGAATCTGATACGATACTCTGGCAGCTCTCTCTCAATGTACTTCTGCAACACTTGTTGGATGATCTTCAGCAAAATCTTGTGTGTGATATCAGTGATACTGTTCTATAGCTTGAGCATTCTGTGAAGTCAACTTTTTTTGGAATGGGTAGAAACGTGAATCTCTTCTGGTCACTTGGCCAAGGAGTTGTCTTCCAATTCTCTTGGCATAGACGAGTGTTTCCATTGTTTCATCATCTTGGTGAAACATTTCAATTGGTATTCCATCAATTCCTGGGCCTTTTCTTTTGGCTAACACTTTCATTGCATCATGAACTTCCTTCAGTACAATCAATTCTTGCTCAAATGCTACCTTCTGAAATGGTGGACTGTCGACTTGTTCTTTTGGATACAGTGACTGTATTCTTCCATCTTCTTTTGACACTTTCCGGCATCATTCAGCATTTTTCCCATCGAACCTTTCAATAGAGCTTGGTGAGGCTTGAATATTTTCTTCAGCTCTTTCAGGTTAGACTATGCCGTGAATGTTCTTCCTTTTTGATTTTCTAACTGTAGGTCTTAGCACATTTCATTATAAGACTTTGTCTTCTTGACCTGCTTTTTGAAATTTTCTGTTCAGTTCTTTGACTTCGTCATTTCCTCCATTAACCTTAGCTACGGTATGATTAAGACCAGGTTCCAGTCTCTTCTGACATCCACTTTGTGATTTTCTTTCTCTTTTCTCTTTTTCATAATCTTTTGCTTTCTTCATGAATGTTCTTGATGTCCTCCCTCAGCTCATCATATTTTCCGTCTTTAGTGTTCAATGTAGCAAGTCTGTTCTTAGGTTGTTCTTGAAATTCAAGTGGGATAGACTCAAGGTCCTATTTTCGTTTGCATGATCTTGTTTAAATTATTTTCTTCAGCTTTCTCCCAAACTTACATATGAGCAATTGATTTTCAGTTCCATAGTCAGCAGATGGCCTCATTTTAGCTTCTGATATTGAGCTTCTCTATTGTACCTTCCCACAGATGTAGTCAATTTTATTTCTGTGCATTCCTTCTAGAGAAGTCCATGTACATCGTCCAAACTTGTGATGTAAAAATATATTTGCTGTGAAGATATCATTGGTCTTGCAAAGTTCTATTATGATACCTCTATCTCGATCTTATCACAAAGACCATACTTTTCAACTACTATTCCTTCCTCTGTTTCCAACTTTTGCATTCCAATCACCAATAGGGTAGTTATCAATGCATCTTGATTGTATATTTGACCAATTTCAGACTGAAGTGGTTGGTAGAATTCTTCATTTTCTTTATCCCTAGCTTTAGTAGTTGGTTCAGAAATTTGAATTATAGCTGTGTTGATTAGATTTCTTTGAATAAGAATAAATATAAACCTATCACAGACAGTATTGTACTTCAAGATAGATATTGAAGTTTCCTTTTGGCAGTAAATAAAATGCTATTCCCTGTTGATTGTGTCATTCTCAGCATAGTAAATCACATGATTCTCCAGTTCAGAATGGCCAACACCAGTCTATTTCAGCTCACTAATGCCTATGGTGTTGATCTTTGTGCATTCCATTCAATTGTTGATGAGTTCCAATTTTCCTGGATTCATACTTTGTACAATCCAAGTTCTGATGGTAAGATTTTTGCAGCTACTTCTTCTCACTTGAGTCATGACTCATGCCCCATCAATAAATGGAGGTCTCAAAGGCTTTACTTCCACAGGATTTACTCCATGCAAGTCATGACAGTGGACTTCACTGAGAAGACAGCTCTTCCTCAGGTATCTTTTATGTGCTTTCTAACTGAGGGGGATCCTCTTATGTCCCTCTCTCTGATCATTTTGTTTCAACTCATTACATCTTCAGAACCTGACAGACATTGATTGCTATGAATAAGGTTTTCCGTGATGAATTATTCAGAAATGGACAGCTGATACCATTTTTGTGGTCTGTTCTTTGTCTGGAAGCATCACTGAAACCTGTTCACTTGGGTGACCCACACCAGTGACATAGCCTTTGGCATGACAGAAACACACTAGCCACCACAGTTCAACAAACTAACAGGCAAGTGGTGGAAAGGAGATGTAGTTAGATTAGGATATATGTATATTATATAATATATATTTAATTTTGGGCACTCACAGCTCTTATAACAATCCATACAACTGGATCAATCACATTTGTGAATATATTCCCATCATCATTTTCAAAGCATTTCTTTTCTACTTGAACTCTTGCTATCAGTTCATCTTTCTTTTCCCTCCCTCCCCCACCCTCTCACCCTTGGGTCTTGAATGTATTTTGACACAAAAAATAATTGCATGAATAACAATGAGTAAATACAGAAAAAAAGAGAATGTTCTAGAATTGATTGTGGTGATGACTGTACAACTCTTCTCGATGTGATTAAATTATTGAATTGGATGACATATGGATGAAATACCAATAGAACAGCCTTTAAACATATTTGACAAAGAAATGAAAACAAAATGAAAGAAAGAAATAAGTACAGAGAAGCTGGGTAACATATCCCAGGTTAAACAGTGAGTCAGTGGGATAGTTGGGTTCTGTAGTCTACTTTCTCAACGACAGCAGCATAATGAATAACGAGGGGAATGCTGTTGTGTTGCAGTGGCATTTAATTATCTGTGTTAATGATTTAAAGCAGTGGCCTGCATCATCCAAAACAGTGAGTAACTTCAAAATAATCCCCTGTGGGCTCAGCCTCAGTGATACATATGGGCCGTTTTTTTTTTTCACTAGATCGACCTTTGTAAATTACTACTTCAGATAGCCGATGATAAAACCCATTCTTGTTCCCTAAGCAGCAATCAAACTAATGGGCAGGAAGTAACTAAGAACTAAACTGGCTAAGCCAAGAAAAAAAAAAAGCACTCAGTCAACACATTAAACTGAGCACTTCTTTTCACCTAAGCTTTCAGTATCTTCTTTTGCTCCCACAACTGCCAATTTTTCTGAAAGCACATCCCCCCGCCTCCATGATCTCCACTCCCTTCCTTGCTATTCGTTCATCCTGAAATGCAGTCATTAATCTTAGAACGCCAATGAAGCTGCTTGGGCAGAAGTTTCTAGTGCCACCCCCAATGACTTCCAACCATTTTGAAAGCTGTTTGCGGCTCTTAGCTTTTAGCTCTCTGGATGCCTTCTCCGAAGGACAAAAGATGAAGCAGACTACATTTCATGATCATCTTCCTTTCCTTGGAAATTGGGGGTGTTGGTGAGTCAATGGAAGGATCTCTGAGTTTCCTTCCTAGTCAATGTGGCTCATGTTCTACCACCAGCCATCTCCCAGTGGAGGGTGTGTGTGTGTTTGTGGCTAAACTCTTGATTGGGTTTCGGTGGAGATGCTGAACTAAGGCTAGAAAGAAAGGCTAGGGGATCTATTTCCAAAAATCGGCCCGTGAAAGCCCTAATACTCCACGCACAAGCGATCCTGAGATTAGCACAGGAGTGGGCAGCTTTCCACTCCATTACTTTCAGGGTTGCCATGGGTTGGAGGCCAACCCAGCACACGGTGACAACTCAAATTCCATGGGAAAATCACACCTTTCCCCTCTGTCTCAAGCTTTTATCCACTGTCTACTGTTATGACATTAGCTAATCATAGTTCTAAAGCCTTGTTGTTAAGTGGTTAAAAGCAGCTGGCTACTACCTCCAGCCATTCTGTGGGAGAAAGATATGGCAGTCCCCTTCCAAATATTTTGTTAGTCTTGGAGACTCTAGGGGACTCCTGAAGGGTTGCTAAGGGATGAGGGAATCGATTGCATAGCAATGACTTAGTCCTAGCTATAACTTCTCCCTGTTTTCTCTCCTCACCACTACAAAGTGCTTTGATAAAACAGTTTGTACTTCAAGTGACAAGAAAATGTGAACCTGCATGCTGAATTCTGAGAACTATGTTCAGTGTTAGTGAGGGTGAACTTGGCCAAAATAATTTCGTTGGTTTTATTCTTACAAGGGATTTCATTTACAGGCATGAAAGGTAGAAAGTTTCAAAGAAGAAAGAATCCAGGGACCCTATCAGCTAGAGAACTCATGTAACCACACAAAAACATTGCTCTAAGTTGTGAAGAGCTAGGACATTCACATCTGATACCTGACAACTGAACTACAAGTCTAGTTCAGCAAAGTACCAACTGCATTCATTTGTGCCCTCACAGCTAAGTTCTCTGTCATGCAGTTGCTTAATGTGAAGAAGAGGACAGGTAAGGAGAGGTAGTAAGGAACAAGTGGACTAATACAGGGGAAGAGGCTCTGGCACTTGTAGCACCTGAGTGGGTTTCCCCTGGATGGGTAGGTTCATTTCAAGGGCTCAGATGGTGCCACATCCCCATATAAGAAACCATATCTATTACAATGTACTTCCTGTCTCTAAGTCCCCGTACCTGCCTCAGCCCTTGGCAGTTCGGCAAGGTCATCTGACAAGTTCTGTCCAGTGTCACATGGGTGGGAGTCAAGAGAGTCAATTCCTGGCCAGTGTTAGATTCTCCAGCAGTCTCTTCCCTTTGGCTGTAACCTGAAGCCAGGAGACCAAGACAGCTTTCACTTCTGAGCCCACTGCCTTTATGAAGACCCTGGAGAGAGAGTTACCCAACAGGGTCCAGAATTTCCATGTGTGATTCATATGTCTTTGTCATGTTAAGCAACTGAAATGTCTTGGTTGGCTTGTTACTACAGCCTGTCCTGATTAAATGTATCACTCACAGAGGGGTCCTTACACTCCCCGAAGTGTAAGTAGGCATGAACTAGCACTTCATCTGTTACTCAAGATTGTCACTATGAATCTTTCCCCTTTCTTTGATTGTCTCTCGCTCACACACCCATGTCCAGTCTCTAAATCTTGCCTCTAAAGAAAGGGAAGGCCAGAGAGGTGACCTGACTTGAGCAAGGTGACACAACATATAGGTGGTAGCATTTTGTCAAAGACCCTGGTTCTCGAATTTCTACCTATGCTCACAATTCACATGACTTTCCTGTAGCTTCCAACTTCAGATGTTAATAATGTTCTGAGCTTGCCATACTTTTCAATCACTGTAAACGATAAAATCCATGCTACATTAATGCACTAATTGCCAACAGAGCCCATTACCATGCCCTAATTACTAACAAGAAGTATTGTCAATTCACCAGTCTGTTTGCTGGTACAGGCAAAATGTTTCCAGACTTGTCAAGGTTTAACATGAGCAGGGAAGACATAATACAAGTGATCGATTCATTTTACATTGACAACCAGACAGGTGGCCTTTCTATTACTTGTTAGCTAAGCAAAATCAGACAGAACTCAAGAAGAAAGGAAGCTGCTAGACTCATGTTGGTGGACTGGAGAATACAGAAGCTCTGGAAAGTGAACTGCCTGGTGAATTAGATTGTCGTCTTCTCCCTTCTTAGCTGAATTTTCCTAAGCTGAGCAAACTGGCAGGTACAGACTGAAACGTTTAGTGACACTAGCTGCTATCATGATTGCTGCTAAGGGCTTTCCCTGTGCCTTAAGAAGTCATTGTTTCCAAATGTTAAAAGACTGTAGAGATGACACTGTATAACTCATTCAGCACTTGTCCATTCTATTTTGTGTCTTTTGGTAGGATGCTTTCTTCCAGATAGCCCTCAACTCCTAGTGTCCTCCTACACAAGATAATAAAACACTGTATAATCATTTGGCCAATCAGATGACTGGGATGTGACCCATGAGGTTCCCATAGGCTGATTCTCTGAAGTAGACGATTAGACCTTTTTCCAAGTTCCTCTTAGTCTGGAAGCTCTCCTGAAACTTATTTAGCAGCATAGCAACATGCAGGGCTCCACAAGCAGATAGATAAGACCTGTGCATGAAGTGCTTGGCCAAGACTCAAATCAGGTTCTCCCACATGAAACAGTAAATAAATACTTCACTGATCTTCTATATTTTAATCCTTATCTAACCCTGTGAATTATCACTATCTCTAATACACATCTAAAGACATGGTGGCTTTCAGCAGTTAATTTGTTCAAAGCCATATCGCTGGCTTAAATCATCAGTAGTGAGGCTATGCCTTCAATCCAGATTGACCTGAAATTGAATTATTTCAGTTCACACCAATCTTCTAACCCCCCTTTTCTCTCTCTGGGATTTTCTACTTCTAACTAGCTTTATATGAGGGTAAGAAGGCATTGCTATAAAATCATTGACACTGTTCTTAAACAAAAATACTCAAATGTGCACTGACTGTTTCTCAACAGATCCCTCATTGAGATGTGTGCTTCCATTTGAGGGAGGTGTTTTCATTTCTTCAGCTTTCCTCAAAGAACTCTGGGTGCTGCAAATGATACCATGTGAAAATGGCAGTTTTGCATTCTGATGGACTCTAATCATGTTTCTTTGAATGGTCTTTGAGTTTGGAGTACCAAAAGAAGTCTGAGGGGGAAAGATGAGGGCTAAAGGGTGGTTGGGATAAGGTTTCCCAAAGAAAGTCTTGTGGGACTGTGCTGGTTCCCCTGGAAGAATGGGTAGTGCATTGCTGAGAAAGGAAATATTACTTGGGGCAAATTTCTGGGCCTTTTCTTCACCAATGCAGCTTTCTACTTTTTTCAGGCTTCATCATAAACCCATGAGGACATGCTGCCCCTTTTGAGAAAAATCTTCAAGAATGCCTCTTTGGAATCTCCCCAAAGAGACACCAATGCTCTCAGAGCTGATCTTGCTGTCTTCGATTTCAACTGGCCCAGAAGATTCCCTGGGAGGTCATTGTGTGAGTGGACCTCAGTGTTTAATGGAACTCTAGTAAGACTGAGACAAACGTATGACAAGCAGACGACTTGCCCAGAGCCACCTACTTATCACAGAGACCAGTTCAAACACAGTTTGCTTGAAATAAATCCAGCCATCGCTAAACCAGAACCCTATGGTGATACTTTCTGACTGATGTGCATATATAGGAAACTATGTATTTGGGGAAATCTAAAGGAGGTCGGACTCAAGGACTACAGAATGAGCATACAACTAGGGACCATCAATGGAGCACATCCAGCCAGCAGGCACCCAGCACCGCGTCTAGTCACTGAGCTCATGGAGATGAACAAGAAGTGACTCCTGTGTCAATTGCAATAGACAGTGTGACTGTGGTCCATAGATGACAACAAATATAAGAGGAGAGAAACAAATCAATGGATCCTTCTTAAAGAAAGTAAAACCTAGCCAGGTGACAAAAGACCAAGAAACGTCTGTGTTCAGAACAGGGAGAGAGGTTGTTCCAGATGCAGGAGCAGTAACTGTAGTCACAAATGGTTGGGCAAGCATCATGTCCTCAAGGAAGGATTCTGTGTGAATGTATTAGGCCCTGTTGACTCAAGAAATAAATCCAGGGACACTCCTATATCTATAAGAAAGAGCTCTATATCAAGAAGCAATTATATTCTAAGAAAACACCCCAATCCAGTTCAACTCAAGTCCACACCTTCCCTACGAGTCTGTAAGCCCCTCTTTTAGATTCACCCAGGAAAATGCTGTAAGACAGAATGAAGGAAGATCACAGGACAGGGGGTGCAGAGCCCTGTGGATCCAAAGTCAGAGAAGCATGACAGGCCTTGGGCAGCTCCCAGGGTCGGTGGTGGGAAAGGGAAGGGGATGGGGGAGGGCGAGTGGTTCCCAGTGTATCACACTCTTATACCATTGAAGGAGTCAACAAGCTGTGTTTTGACTGATAGGTTGACTCTACCCCCACACTCCCATTGATCTTCAAGTTGACGTGAAAATTTCCAACCCTCATATACAGTGTGCGTTGATTCCACCACTGGTTTGTCTGTTAGTTGGTCCTGCTGCGTGGTGCATGTACTGCTTTGAGGCTAGAAAGGGGCCTCAGGGGCACAGTGGGCTAAATGCTCAGCTGTTAACTGAAAAATCTGTGAGTTGGCTCCACCAGGGTTCTGTAGGAGAAAGATGTAACAGTCCACCACCATAGAGATAACCGCCTTGGAAACCTGAGGGGAGAGTTCCACTCTACCTTATTGGGTCTCTGTGACTTGGAATGGCTAGATAAGAGTTTAATATTATTATTATTAATGGAAGGCAGGGGCTTGTATATCAAATCATCATGGTGCATTCAACCACTTAAACCATATATTCAACCTTCCCTGTTTCACAACTCTCCTACACTGGTCTTTTTCGTCCGTTGCTCTCTGGCAACAGAATTTTTATGATGCTAGAAGATAAGCAGTAAGCATTTCAAATACCAGCAGGGGAGTAACCCGGGGGAGACAGGTTCAGCGGAGTCCTCACGAAGACTGATCAGGCTAAAACGGACTTTTGAAACAGCCAATGGATGGCTGCCTAATAAGACCTCATTGCCTTGGTGATGGGCTCACCCACACTGTCCATCACAATGATGGGACAGGGCCGGGCTGAACTTCTTCCTTGTTGTACATGAGAGCACCAGGGGGTGTTGCTGACCAGACAGCACTAACCGTGTGTATAGGGGGAGGGGAGGGAAGGGGTCAGGACATTCAGGCAGATTATGACGTGACTCTGAAGGCCCAGAAAGCAGCATAAAGGTTGTCGGTAGGGGTGACGGAGTCAGATAGGCTTCACAGTGGATGCTTATTTGTTGTGTGAAGTCACATGGGGCCAAAGCAGGGACTGTGAACCCAGGCTAGGCCATATACCCCCTAGGAAACATTTGTGAACATCCAGTGCAAGGCCAGGCTGAAGGCAATGTAGGTGAGACAATTGGACACTGGCATCACTTGAGAGGTGACACTAACAGACTGGCAGGAAGCAGTACATCAGTAGGTCCCTGTGAGGGGAGTGTGGACCAGTAGGAAAGAAGAGCCTAGCTTGAAACCAACATTTTAGGAGCCAAAAATCAGGGCTTTGTGATTGATGAGATATAGGCACTGAGAAAGGGAGGGGTGAGAGATGAGGTGCACCTTATTCTTGATCTTGAAATTACATACACACACACACACACACACACACAAGGGAGCTTCCAAAAGTTCACAGGAAAAGTCCATTGTCTTTATTTATTTATTTTTAATTGGGAGTTAGTACCATGTCATTTCATAGTTCAGTCAAGTCAAGCAGTATCACACAATTCCTACCACAATCAGTTTCCAAGTATTTGTTTCCTTCCTGGACTCCTTGACAACATCTCCCTTTTACCACTTCCCCTACCCCCACCAACACTAGCTCCCCAACCCCATCCCAACACCAAACCTTTACTCTACTTGCTGTCCCTATAAACTCATCAATCCTGGGTTTCATGTACCAAAAAATATATAACACAACTTCAAGAGGATGACTCCCAATGGCATGACACCTCCTAGATAAACCTTAATATGAACAAACAAAAACAAAACAAAACAGAAACATAGAAAATGTTGGAAACCAGATCAGGTCCAGCATGCAACAGAATGGGGATCGACTGACAAAGTTTAAACCGTTCAAGATGGATTTCTCCCTTTGATCTTTATCCATCTATCCACTTGATTGACAATGTATCTTGGGTTCCACTGTCATCCATACCCTTCTGCAAACTGGACTCTCACAATTTTGGCTTGATACGATCCCTTCCTTGGACTTTGGATTACATGATTTACAATCCTTCAGTGTCTTTGTCTTTTTTTTTTTTCAGTGTCTTTGTCTTTTAACTCAATCTTCCTACCAACTCTTTGAAGCTCTCTTTTCTATATGTGAAGATGTAGCTGTAAGGGGGGTGTTGGTATGATTAGGTAAGCAGTGGACTGCTAACCAAAAGGTCAGAAGCCCAAACCCAGATATTTCTGGGGAGAAAGGTGAGGCTATCTGTTCCCATAAAATGTATAGACTCAGAAACCCTACATACAGTAATTAAGAGTATGAATTGAATGGATGGCAGCGGTTTGGATTTGGGGTTTAGTTTTACATATACATAGAGTAAAATGTATGAAACACATAATCTGTGTAAGAGAAGGAAAACCCAAATATTTTCTACTAATACAAAAGGTAGAAAAGCGATCCAACTGCAGCATGCCAAAGAAGGAAAGTTTGTGAAACTTGAAAAGAACAAGACAGTAAAATCTTCTTGAGAGGACCATGGTGTGTGTGTGTGTGTGTGTGTGTGAGAGAGAGAGAGAGAGAGAGAGAGGTTCAAAGAGTTTGTAGAAAGATGGAATTGAAGATGGAAATTTTCTATAGGCTTTTTGAAATATATATATATACACACACACACAAACTCACACAATATTATTGCCAGGGGTTTTGAACAATCCCATCAACAATTACTGCTATCTCATCTTCCCCAAGATGATAAACTCTGAGAGTAGGTCAATTCTCTTCAATTCCCAGCGATGCCTTGCCCCCCCACCCCCCCATACACCCTTTTAGTCTACCCCCTTGCCGCATCCTGAGGGATTTTCCCAGAGCCCATCACAGCCTCTGTGAGGAGGAATGCCTTGGGAATTCCACCAGAGGAATAAAATTGCTGTCTCGTTAGTACATTATTTACTTTGACACAGAATTCTAGCAGACGCAGCTCGGGCTCTATTGTTCACATGGTCGGGCAGGGAGTGTAATGGGAATAGCATTAATTTGATGGTTTTAAAGGAGGTGGTTTCCAATTTGAATTATTCTCAATTGCGAGCTGGTTTGTGAAACAGTAAAGCGTCATTGCACCCTATAACCTTGATGTTTTTCAAAGCACCACTGCCAAGCAGACCAATTCTCATCTGCATCCATTATCCAAGGCAAACCAAACCCACAGCCAAACCAAACCATTTCACCTCATAGTGGCCTTTAGGACTGCAGAGACTCTCGCCTTTATGGAAGTGGACTGCTGGATCATCCTTCGCCGAGTTTAAACTGCCTACCTTTCAGTTAGCAGGCAATCACTTTAACCTCTGCACTACCAGTGTTCCTTGACTCTATTATAAAGGGTTGAAGAAAATGTCACTATCCTTTTACCCCCTAGGCAAATTAGCAAGACAAATGTTAGCAAAAAGCTCTGGAGACGCATCATTATTTACAAGGGGGAGAGGGAAGAAGATGCTATGAAATAAATCATGCTGACAGTTCAATAATAAAAAAATCAGAATATATTATTCATGCTGCTCCTTGGGCTGGAAAGGAACTGGACAGTGAGAGCTAAATATGGACTTGTGTGCTTTATTTACCCATTAAAAACAATTGTGCATTCCTAAGGCAACTCTGTTTAATGAAATCCACACGCTAAACCGCCGTGACAGACATATTCAACATCTATGTTTTAAGCTCCCACTAGGAGCCAGTGCTGTATCAGGTGCCAGAAGGCCAAGGTGAGTGAGAGAGAGGAGGCCTCGGCTGATGTGATGACTACATCCCAGGTGTGAGTTGAGTGGACAGAAAAAAACCGCAGTGATATCTGTAACTTGGAAAGAAATAAGGAGGCTTTGGTCTAAGGATCTCACACAGACACCTGGGTGTCCTTCTGACATCCCCTGTGGGGAGTACTCTGTTGTAAGAGATGCTATGGGAACTCTCTGGCCCCTCTTCCTTCCTGCTTGATTGGGTCCTGTGTCTCACATCTGGGACCAGCAGTTGATGAGGCCTGTCCACACTAGAAATAGTTGGTGTCCCGCTATGTTCCTGTGGACCTTGGGTCCACTGACCTCCACATGCACCAGCCTGTGACCTCTCAACTTCCTGCTTCTTCTGCCTGTAGCTGTATGAACCTGGAAGGGTCTTCAGCTAGCATCTGACCAATGGATTTGCATTGGACTGGACAGAGTTATTTCCTTGATATAAAATTATTTCTTTTTTTTATCTCTGGTTCACTTTATTTTTTTATTAGATCATTTTATTGAGGGCTCGTCCATCGCTTTTCACAATACATAAATAAACATACTGTGCCAGGCACCTTCACATGTCTGCTGCTATTATCGTTCTCCAATCATCCACCTTTTCCCTCAAGCCCCTAGTATCAGCTTTTCCATCCCTTCCCCTCTTCCCCTGTGCTCTCCTTCCTACCAACCCTCAATACTTTATAAATTATTATTGTTCTGTCATATCTCACACTGCCCGACCTCTCCCCCAACCCACTCCTTTGATGCCCATCCTTCAAATAGGAGCCTATGTGTATATCCTTGCAGTTGGTTCTGTATCTCCACCCCACCTTCTCTCCACCATTCTAGCAGCCCCAATCTGGTCTCCCCATATCTTCAGCTCCCCTCTCCACCAGTGTACCTTCTCCAGTCCATCTGGACTTTTAAGGTAGAGTTGGGACCATGATGGTTGGAGGGGAGGAAGGCTTCAGGAACTAGAGAAAACGTGTATGCATCATCACTGCCCGGCTGCCCCTTGACTGGTCTGTCTCCTCCCCGTGACTCCCCTGTAAAGGGGTGACCAATGACCCACCAGTGGGTCTTAGGTCCCCACCCTGTTCTCCCCCTCATTCGTAATGATGTGATTCTTGTTCTTTGATGCTAGATACCTGCTCCTTTTGACCCCTCTTGATCACACATGCTGGTGTGCTTCTACCATGGGGGCTTTGCTGTTTCTGTGCTGAATGGTGACACGATTATCTTCAAGTCTTTGAGACTCCAGACATTCAATCATTTGGTAAAATTATTTCTTGATATAAAGTTATATGTGTGTGACTAGTTTTGTGTCTCTAGGAAACTCAGCCTAAAACAATATATAAACATACAATATATGTATATGTAACCCACCCCAACAAACCCATCATCCTCAAGTTCCTGTAAAATGGAGGAGGAAAGTACAAATATGATCCACCTGTGTGCCCAGTCTGTGTACCCATTTTCTTTGCACACATCATTGTGCCAACTTCTTCTACCTAAATCCTTTTACTGGTATCTCAAGAGATCCTTGGCTAGACTGAAGATTAAAGGTCTGGTCAGATGGCATGAGATCAGAATGTCTCCACTAGCATAGATCTCTTTCCACCTCAGCGCTATTGACCATTGAAGCTGGATCCTTATTTGTTGTGAGGGGGGTTCTCCTGTGCATTATGGAATGTTTAGCTGTACCCCTGGGCAACATCCACTGGATACAAATACTCCTAATTGAAAACCATCACCTAGCTTGACCTAACAATGAAATAACCTATACAGAAGATGGACATTCCCATGAACATAAACATATAGTTGTGCTCCAAAAGGTTTTCACTAGCTGATTGTTTTAAAGCCAATCACCAGGTCTTTCTCCCAAGATGTCTCTCTGTGGATACAAGGTATCAATCTTTCAAATAATAGTCAAAAACATCTCCTTTGCACCTCCCTAGGATTCCTAAATGGACAGAACCTACTGCTATCAAGTCCATTCCGATTCTCTGGCACTGGTGGACAGAGAACCAAGAAACCAAACCCAGTGCCATCAAGGCAATTCCGACTTACAGCAATACTGAAGGACAGGGTAGAGCTGTTCTTGTGGATATACAGGAATAGAAAGCCTCATCTTCTCCTCTGGAGCAGCTATTGGTTTTGAACTGACCTTGAACCCAACATATAATGTTCTACACTACCACAGCTCACTTCTACCCATTACCAACTATCAGGTTCTTGCACAAGTCCCTTATTCTCTCTGGGATCCATATTTGCTAATCTAAAATAAGGGTCTGGGGCATCTCTACTATGTGGATTCCATAGTTACTATAAAGACTAATATATAAACAGTTCTCAAGAAATTCTTATTCCTGTACATGGTCAAAAGTTAGACAGAGGGTTAAGATGTAACTCAGTAGCTGAGCCTCAACACAAATAACCTCACACCCATAAACAGAGCTATGGATAGTGAGCCTACCATTTCACTCATTGTTAAGCCTGTGCTTGGAGTATTTATACCATCAATCTGCTAACTTGTTGTACTGGAGTGACTTGCATTGTGCTATGATGCTGGAAGCTATACCATAGAAATGCAAATATCATTAGGGTCACTCATGGTGGAGTGCCAGTAGAACTTCCAGATTATATGACTCAGGAGAAAGAATAGGCAGATCTCTTGTGAAAGATTAGCCACTAAAAATGGATGTGTTGCCGTCGAACCTTGTCTAACATAGTGCATGAAGATGAGCCCATTGGTTGAAAGGAATTCTCAGTAGGACAGGGGAAGAGCTGCCTCCTCAAAGAATAATCAACCTTAATGATGTAGATAGAGCAATACTTTGGGGCCCTTTGTTGCTGATTGAGCACAACTTAAAATGATGGGGAAGGGGACAAGTGCATTCATTCATTAATAATCAGAATATAGAACGTATGGGTATGTGAATCCAGAAAAATGAAGTCATAAAAATTGAAATGCATAAAGATGGATTTCATGGGCATTCGTAAGCTGAAATGGAATGACATTGGCCATTTTCATTCAGACAGTCATGTTGTTCAGTATGCTGGGAGTGAGAAATTGAAATGGAATGGTGTTTCATTCATCCTCAAAAAGAATATGTCAAGATCAATCTTGAAGTTTCAAACTACCTGTGATAGGATAATATATCTATATACTTACAAAAAAGACAAGTTAATATGACTTATTCAAATTTACATACTAGCCACTAAAACCAGGGGATGAAGAACTCTACCAACTTCTTCAGCCTGATTGACCACACATGCAATCAAGACGCACTGATAATTAATTATTGGTGACTGGAATGCAAAAGTTGAAAACAAATAGGAGTGGTTAGTAGTTGGGAATTTTGGCCTTGGTGATAGAAATGGGACTGGCAATATTACATAATAGAATTTTGCAAGGATAATGATTTTTTCATGGAAAATTATCTTTTCACAACAACAGAAACAGCAATTGTACAGTTGGACCTCACCAGATGGAACACACAGGAATCCAAATGACTACACAGGTGAAAAGAGCCGAGAGAGAAGCTCAATATCATCATCCATCCATTACGCAGATGAAAGATCAGATTAAAGCTGAAGAAAATGAAAACAAGTCCACAGGAACCAAAATATGGCCTTGAGCATATTTCAACTGAGTTTAAAGGCCATCTCAAGAACATGAATTGACAAGATGTAATAAACATTAAGGGTGAGAGATGAGGGGAGTAGAAGGATGCCATTAAGGACACAATCGACGAAGAAATGAAAAGGTCATTGAAAAGACCAGAAAGGAAGAAAAGGTCAAAATGGATGTCAGAAGAGATGCTGAAACTTGCTTTTGAATATAAGAAAGTTAAAATGACTAGAGAAAATGATGAAGTAAGAGCTGGACAGAAAGTTCAAAGGGCAGCTGGAGAGTATACAACGTAGAGTGTTAGACTGAGATGGGCAGAGACATGGTGTTAAAAAAAAAAAAAAAGAAAAAGAAAGCACATGATCAGCAATTCTCAAACTGATGGGACTGAAGAGAAAAAGCCAAGCTCTGGGTTGCCATATTGGATGATTCTACAGGCATGATATTAAATGATAAATTACATATCAAAAGAAGATGGGCACACCCCAAAGATGTACCCCTCAAATTGGTCAATGTTCAACAATTTGAAACCGTAGCGCATGACTGAGAATTGATGATATTGAAGGAAGAAATCCAAGCTGCTCTAGGAAAAAAAAAAAAAAAAGCTTTGCTAAAAATACAAGGCTCCAGGAATTCACAGAATGCCAATTGAAATACTTCAACAGTGGCTAGAGGCACTAATTTGTCTAAGCCAGAAATTTAGAAGAAAATTATCTGGCCAACTGATCAAAAAGGGTCCATATTTGTGTCGGTTTTAAGGAAGAGTGGCTTACATAATGTAGAAATTATCAAACATTATCATTAATATTACGTGCAGGTAACATGTTGCAGAAGACAAGTGGTTGAACATTGACAAGAAGCTGCCAGAAATTCAAATCAGAGTCAGAAAAACACATAGAATGAGAAATATCATACTGATGTCAGATGGGTCTTGGTCTAAAACAAAAACTACCAGAGAAATGTTTAATTGTGTTGTACTGACTTTGTAACATTAGGCATCATAGCAAACTATGAATAACATTATAGAGAATGTGAATTTCAGAACATTTCATTTTGCTCGTGCAGAACCTGTAAAAAGACATAGAGATAGTGTGGCAGTCACCTAATCTGGTGTCAATTTGAGCGTTGAAAGTATAGCAGAGGAGTCTAGTCTATCAATCTGGAGATAGCCAATGATTTCTCTGTGTTGGGCATGGTTTTCTCCTGAGAATTCTGGGAAATCCAGCTGTAGTTCCCCCTTGAAGGTGAGAGACTCACTATTCAGTCCCTTGGAGATGTTCTACTGATAAGACACAAGACTAACTTCCTGAAGGACATCCTGGAGGAGAAACCACATAGGCTTACCATGATGGAAGCAGACCTCTGAAGTCACAGAGAGACTTCTCTTAGTGTTGAGATGCTTGAGAAGCCACAGAGAGGACCCTGACAGCGCTGCGATGATTCTACCACCACTGGGTACACAAGACTCTCTACCCACCGGTCTGTGATTGTCCTGGTGTCATTGAATGTGCTCCATGAGTCTGAAGAGAAATTATGGATTGGTATCAAACATATGGGTTAATATCAGACTTATGACCTTGAATTGAACTGGGTTGGGATGTTTCCCCAATGTTCCATTCCTTTTATATATAAACCTCTTTCTTATACACATATATATGTCTATGGATTTGTTTTTCTAGTTTACCCAGACTAACAGACATTCTTAGAAACAGAACAAGGGGACACTCAAAATAAAACCAAACTCATCCACCATCGAGTCAATTCTGACACATCACAATCTTATAGGACCAGGTAAAACTGTCCCTGTGGGTTCTGAAGACTCTAAATCCTTAGGGCAGTGGTTCTCAACCTTCCTAATATAGTTAAGACCCTTAAGTATAGTTTCTCATGTTGTGGTGACCCCCACAACTATAAAATTATTTTCGTTGCTGTTTCATAGCTGTAATTTTGCTGCTGTTATGAATCTGGTGACCCCTGTGAAAGGGTTGTTCAATCCCCAAAGGGGTGGCAACCCACATAATGGGAACTTTTGCCTTAGGGGAATAGAAAAGTTTGTCTTTCTCCTGAAAGTGATACTGAAATCAGGAAAAGTATGTGTCTGAGTTGTAAACTTCCACCATAATTATTCAATCTAGATGCTGAGCAACTAATTGGAAAATCTAGAGTATAGGAAGATGGAATTGGTATTAAGATTAGCAAAAGGACCCATTAATAATCTAGGATATGCAAATTATGCAATCTTGCTTACTGTAATTTAAAAAGAATTCAAGCACTTACTGATAAAGTTAAAGATAACATTTAAAGCTCAAAGTAAAGAAAACATAAATCCTCACAACTGGGCCAACAAAAAAACAGCATGATGAACCAACAAAAACTGAGGTGTCCAAGATTTCATGTCACGTTGGTTCTCAGCCTTTTGGCTCAGCATCAAGTGTAAAGATTTCATTTTACTTAAATCCTTGATTAATACTCACAGAATCAGCAGTCAATCAAGGACATAGGAAAGCTGCCACAGCAGAATTCTTTACAGTGTTAAAGAGCAAAGATATCACTTTGAGATGTCAGGTGTTTGACACATGCCACGATCATTGCAGTTGTCTCCTGTGCATGTAAGAAGCTGGACCATGAATGAAGAAGAGGCCAGAAGAATCAATGCATTTGAGTTATGGTGTTCTTGAAGACTAGGGAAAGCACTTGGGACTTCAGAAGAACAAACAGTTCTGTCTTGGAAAAGGTACAACCAAAATGCTGTTTAGAAACAAAGACTCGCTCTCCTTTCCTTTAGACATGATGACGGCAGGGACCCATCTCTGGAGAGGCCATTATGCTCAGAAAAGTAGATGGCCAGTGAAAAGGAGAAAGAGCCTCATGGAGGTGGAGGGATGCAGTGGTGGCAACAATGGGTTCAAAATGTAACAAGAGCTGTGAGGATGGCACAGGATGGGCACTCTTGGACACAAGGGTGGCTAGGAGTCAGACCCAGCTGGAAGGCACTGAATAGCAACAGTGTAACCCTCTACTCTGTTATCACTGAAACCAGCAGCTGTGACACGTGGTGGCAACTCAATGTGTGGGAACTTTCAACAACTGATTTGGGGAACTTGCATCACCAGTTCTTTCTTCGGAGGTCTCTCTGAGTAAGACTCTAAGCACCAACCTTTCCGTTAGCTGCTGAGCTAACTCATGTCCCCTCCAGGGGAAGCCCTCCTGAATCTACAGAACAGCTGTTGCTCTTCATCAAGCTGATCATTGGCAATAGAAGAAACTGTTGGGCCGTTCCTCATTTTCAGAAGCTGTATTGACCCATTCCTACTCGAGTGAGCCCTGAACTTCCCAGCAATTCTCCTCTAAGAGGAAAGACCAAGAAAGTGAAATCTCACTCACAAGGCCAACTAGAGTGGAGAAGAATCAGTATTGAGGGAAGTTGGCCAGGTAGGAGGAGATAAGGGGTGTCCTCACCAGCTCGATTTTAGGTATTTGAGAACACAAGTGAGTTCACCTCCTGTGTTTGTTCGGGTAGGCTAGAGAAACAAATTGATAGACACACATATGGATATGAGGTATGGTTTATATACAAGAGGAATAGGACATTAAGAAAACATCCCAAACCAGTCCAGTTCAAAGTCATAAGTCTGATATTAGCCCATATGCCTGATACCAGTATATAAAGTCTTCTTCCGACTCACGAAGTCACAGGCCAGTGGGTACAGAGTGCCAGCGCTGTCAGGGGTCTCCCCATGGCTCCTCTCTTCCAGGGCTCAGGGTCCATCAACAGCATCCAGTGGTGGTAGAAGCAACTCAGCGCTGGCAGTGGTCCCAACGTGGCCTCTCCAGCTTCAGAGGTCTGGTTCTATCAGGGCAAAGCCGTGTGGCTTCTCCTCCAGCACCTCCTGCTCCTGGGATGCTGCCATCTTGTCTTGTCTGTAGTTCTTTGTCTCCAAGACTAACTCCCAACAACTGGGGAGATAGCTTCTCTTCCCCATGAGGGAAATATCGTGAGATTTCCCTCTACCACCAACTGGATGCTGTTGATGGACCCTGAGCCCTGGAAGCGAGGAACCATGGGGAGACCCCTGCCAGCCATGCAGGAGAAAGCCATGCCCACATGGAGGTCTCATTGGCTACTCAATGGCTATCTCCACTCCTATATCTCAATCATGAAATTAACATAAGCACATGACTGCCACACCTCTATTTTTTTGTTTTCATAAAGTTTTATTGACAAACTTAAATGTCATCTAGGGAAGTGGGGAGGAGAAGGGAACAAGGAAAGGCATCAGTCCTCAGTGAGCCTTTGCTGGGAGACAGGCCCCAGGTCCCCATTTGAGGCTTGAGTGCTGAATTAGGGCTTTCAGCCTGCTGCTTTCATAGGGGCACCACAGAGGGGGCGAGAGTGGGGGAGAAGCACAGGACTAAGGCCCTGGATCTCCTGGGAGGATTCAAAACAGCCATCTGTCCATTTGTGGGGGAACGCTGGTCTTTTATCCTTTCTGAGGCTCCCATGAAAGGTCTGTGTGCAGACAAGTCCCAAAGTGGAAGCACAGCCTTTATGATGGCCTCCACACTGGTATTCCCAGGACAGAGTACGCCCTATTTAAACCTACTTTTTTTCTTTAGTAGCATTTTTTTTTAATTTAAAAAAGTTGACTGTAGAATTCTGCCTAAAAAATTGACAGAGAACTCTCTATAGTACACAGCCATATATGTGTAATTGGTACTTTGAATAACTCGTGGGACTTAATCAAAACCCAATTTTGTTAGCTCCTTATTCTTTATTTCACCCCCCCCACCCACCCACCCACCCCCGGTAGTTCTATTGAGAAATGATGCGCATGACATACACTTCAGAGTTCATCAGTATGTTTAAAGAGTTGTACATGTATCCCCACAATCAGTTCTAGAACATCTTCCTCCCTCCTGTTTTCATTATTTGCCCTCCATTTCCCTCCAACCTCCCACCCTGCTCTATGCCCCATAAGCCATTACTCCAACTACTGTCTCTGTGCATTCATTCATTCTGTGCTTTATATCCTGGAAAACATACCGCAAAACCGCAGCAAAGATAGTAAAAGAAAGTTGAGAACAACGACTATCAAAATAAACCAAAGGGGGAAAAAACTGTCAAAAAAAATCAGGAAATATTTAAAACTAAAACAAATCCAAAATAGGTCAAGAGGGAGATCAAACAACCAGCTACCACATCAAAACCCAACTCCATCTGCCATGATCAAGCTGACAATAGAGGTTGTCTGATAGCAAGCCAACTCATTCGTCAAGGTGCTCCCATCCTCAAGGGGAAGTCAGCGCCATTCTCTGAGGATGGCAGTCGCTCACCTTAAGCAGTCACAGTGGAGTGAAAACAAAAGGGAGCTGGAAAGCCTCTCCTCGGGGGAAATTCCCATCGGGCCTTGCCAGCAGGGCAGTGCTTGCTAAATATTCTCTCCCCATTGGGGCTTGGAAAGGAGAATGAGATGTTGATGCACTCTGGTGGTGCTTAGGGGCTCTGTTGGCAGCGTGATTAAGGCATGAGCTGCGATCTGCAAGGCTAGCAGTTTGAAACTACCAGCCACTTCTCAAGAGAAAGATGGGGGTTTGTCTACTCCCATTAACAGTGACGGTCTCGGAAGCACACGGGGGCACGTTTATCCTGCCCCACGGGTTGCTCTAAGTCGGCAACGGCTTGGCATCAGTGAGTTGGGTTTGGGTTTGGGTTGGGAGGTGTTGATGCTGCAGGGGATGATGATGTCCCCACTTCTGTCTCACTCCTGTCAGTGGAGTGACTGAAGGAAACGGAAGCGGAGAACTTGAGCCAAGCCGAAGCAAAGTCCGTGTGAGTTTTAGCCTCCCAGAGCCCAATGCTGCAATGCTTCAGAAACGCTAGTCCGTGCACCATGGACTTGATGTCCACCACTCCTCAGCCTAGTCCTCGGGTGGAACCTAGGTCAGACCAGGTACACAAATCAACTAAATTCAAGTTCATGGATGAGTCCCCGCCTCCTCCTCTTTGCACTTTGACCATTCTCCAGCCTTCTCGGGGCGTGCATCGTAAGGTCTGATCCATCGTCTCTCATTTTCTCCATGGTATGATAGACGTCTGTCTGAGGCAGGGATTTGTTTTTGAAACAGAGTCACAGAGAAATTCAGAGGCATTTGTTTTTCCTAACATCATTTTTGGGGGTCGCTTACACCTCTTATAACATTCCATACATCAATTGTTTAAAGCATTTGTTTGTATTGAGTAAGATTTCTTTGAGAAAAGGAAAAGAGATAGTGTCTGGGGCCTTAAAGGCTTGCAGGTAAACAAGTGGCCATGAGGCCCAGAAGCTAAAAAGTCCACAAGAAAGAAGCACACCAGCCTGTGCTACCACAAGGGGTCTAAGGGATCAGTTATCAGACATCAAAGAACCAAAAAATCATAACGTGATGATAATGATTGCTGAAGACAAATGTGTGCACAAGCAAATGTGGTGAAGAAAGATGGTAGTACCCAGCTATCAAAAGATATAGCATCTAGGGTCTTAAAGGCTTGAAGGTAAACAAGCAGCCATCTAGCTCAGAAGCAACAGGCCCACATGGAAGAAGCACACCAGCTTTTGTGATCATGAGCTGTCGAGGGGATCAAGCATCAAAGATCTGAAAATTATATCAATGCAAATGAGGGGGGATTCAAAGCTCCATCATTGCAGTGACAATGTCAGTCCATGTCATGGAAGGTCTCACTTCCCCTCACTGGGCCTCTCTTTCATCATCCATAAGGTCCTTCCCCAGGAACTGACTACCACCCTCACCCCCAACTTCAGATGACCCAGTAAATAGGTCAATCAGTGCGTTGTTGTGACTCATGTGACTGGCTAATTTTGGGAAGCAGACTACCAGACCTTTCTTCCTAGTCTCCTTCTGGAAGCTCCACTGAAATTTATCCACCATGGGGTGACCCTGCTGGTATTTGAAATTAGTGGTGCCCTAACTTCTAGCATCACAGCAATATGTAAATCCCTACAGTATGGCAGACTGGCAGAATCATAGACAATATGTAAAGAAGCGGGCATGGCCCTGTGAAGTAAAGACCTTTGTTTCCATTTGGCTCAAGTTCTCTTGTTCTCTTGTCATGTCCGTAACTGTAACCTCATGCCTGGGGCATTGTAGGCACAGAACCCATCCTCCAGTTGCTGAGACTATTGGCTGTAAATGGTGTGCAGCTGCTTCCAATACAGAAAAATGACCCCACAACAGAAGAGTCAATACCAAGGGCTCAAGCAGAAAGACAATGTCTTGAAAGCGATGATGGAATATGATGTGCCAATGCGCTGGACATCACAGATGTACGGATGGTTATAAGAGTTGTAAGAGTCCCCAATAAAACAATTTATTCATGAAAAAGAAAGAAATTATGCTCCTCCCGACAGGCCATATCCACTGACTGATAGATAACAAACAAATAAATTTACTACCATAGAGTCCACATGAACTCATAGAGACCCCCCGGGGTTTTCCAAGATAGTAACTCTTTACTGGAGTAGAAAGGCCAGCCTTCCTTTGGGGCTGACAGATTGAGGGGGGGGGGGTAATAAAAGACTGAGCCTCTGGCCATGTGGAGAAGGAGGGGTGGCAGATTATGGCCAGCGGGCCAAGTCCAAGCTGTTGTGTGTTTCAGTTCTAATTCTTGTACCTAGCCCTTGGCCAAGAGAGCAGAGAGACTAAGCGCTTATTGAACAGGGCCACCTAAAATTGAACCTGAAAAGACATGTCACCTTTGGGAGATAAAGCCATTTTTCTCAGCTCTTCACAAGTGCCATGGGTTTTTCAGCTCACCGGTCTGCTGCCTGGCCTCTCTGGATGCTCCCATTGGTCCAGGGCTATCTCACATACAAAGTGAAAGGATGTCTGTTCAAATGCACCCAGAGACACTAGCAAAGACAGGTGTTGCTAGTGGTTGGCTTCTGAAAGGGCTCTGCCATGAAGACCCTGTAAAGCACAGTTCTGCTCCGACCCAACCAGACCTGTCTGTTTTCCACAGTATCCTCCTGTCTTCTTCACACCTGCTGAGCTCACCTGGCTCACCCCTTGTCCCCTGACACCTCGTCCAGGTTCAATGTAAGTTGCTTTGCTTCTATGCTCTCAGAGCACATTTTGTCTGTCTTGTCTACCTCTAATAACACAGGGCCTGGCACAGAGTAAACCCTCAACAAACTGTTGAGGGAACTAAAACGTGATGCTGTCACTTTTGACTCTGTTTCTCTCCTTCCTCCATTATAAAATATTACACATTTCAACATGCGAAATTAGGTTGGAAGTTTACTAACATCCATGCCCACAAGCCTAGGTACTTAGATTCAACAATGGCTAGCATTGTACATCTCACACTATATAACAGCAGGGTAATAGCAGGGAACTGGTCTTCGGGGATTCACTTGGAGCCAAGTACCGGCTGGCAACCCTGGTGGCATAGCGGTTATCCATTGGGCTAGTAACCTCCAGGTCAGCAGTTCAAAACCACCAGCTGCTACACTGAAGAGAAGCAGGGCTTCCTGCTCCTGTAAACAGATACAGGGTCAGAAACCAATGGCTCTAACCTGTCCTACAGGTTTACCGTGAGTGGGCATCAGCTGATGGCAGAGAGTTGAGGCATCTGTTAGGTGCCTGATATTATTTAACCCCAATAAATCACATATAAGATAAACACTATTATTCTCTCCATCTCGCAAGAAAACGGAGGCTTAACAATGTCATCCCACCTTCTAAACAACCACTAGATCCAAACCTAGAGTCCAGGTGGATGCTGATTCCTGATGGACCTCTGATTCCATATTCAGCTTTGTCTTCACTTCATAGACATATAATGTGTGAGAGAGTTAAGGTTTATGGTACCAACCTGGCCAATAAACACATGTGGGCAGAGCGATAAATGACTCAGTGAGCCTCGCCTTTCTAGTTCTTGGGTCTCTTGCTTTCTGATGGTCAGACCAGGGTGCAACTGCCTTAGCCAGTTCCCTGCTTCAGCTGGCAAAACTCACTTCCTGCAAGACATCCCTGAGAAGAAGCCACATAGCCCTACTCCAATGCTACTCCGGATGCTGGAGCAGCCATGTAGAGACTCCTGCCAGTGTTAAGATGCTTACATGCTCACTGATTTAACTTTCCTCCTGAAGTCCATATCTTTCCGTGTGCTTTCTGAGATTGAGAACTTTCTAGATAAGTGTCAGAAAAATGGGTTAATGTTGGACTTAATGGACTTGGACAGAAGTGGGCTGGGATGCTTTCTTAATGTACACTTATCCTGAATTTATTTACCCCGACTAACACAACGTGGTATACAGAATATTCCAGGCATTGGGGGTTTCTGCTATTTCTGTGGTAACCCTGGGTAACGCTTGAGAAGAAGACTCCAGGAAGCAGCCAAAAGCCAAACTTGTCTGAGCGAGGCAAACACAGCTGAAGTTTGGTGGCCAATCATCACAGAGATGAACTTCAACAGCATCTACCCCAGTCTGTCCTCTTTGCCATACATCTCTGACACGACCGTTATTAGTGACTGGGCTCAGAAGCTTGCCACCTTGTATGATCTGAATTGATCCAGTAAAGAATTCTCTGAAAAGCGCCATTAAGATGATTTATAGTCTAATTTTGGTTGCTATAGATTCCGAGTCAGATTTACGACTTGGGAAAGAAAAAAAAATTCCCCCACTCGCTTGGAATTCAAGCAAAGGTTTCAGTATTGATAGACAAGGCTTGCTGGCTAGTGGGGGGCGGAAGGCAAAAAAAAGTCCTATTTTTTTTTAGTTTACAACTACCACTCCTGGTTTGGGGGTTGCTGTGGCAACCGAGGGCCTGCGGACGCCCTGCAGATCTCCCTCTGCTGCGGGTTGATTGATAGGTTTCCTGAATACTGTTTAGACATTTCTTTGCTAGGAGTCAGATAACGTTAGTTTATTTATTAAAATACACGGTGAAACACCAGCCGTCTCTCTAGCCCCGGCATTTCAGTCTAATCATTGTTGTTAAGGAATTGTTAACAGGCAGCTGATAGGGATGGGAGGTGCATCCCATTAGGGCGCTAAACACCATTTTGCTGCCGCGGATAATGGCGCTGGGCATAGCGGTGGCCTCTACTCGGGGCATAATGACGTTAATTTGGCATGATTGATCGCCTCGCTTCCCTGCACCCGACTCAGCCAGGGCTTTCAGGGAGCTCAAGGCATGGCTAATCCCAGAAAAGACTTCTATTCTTGGCTTCCAGGGGCTCTGACCATGCGTGGGCCCAGCGAGGGTCTCTGTGTTGCTGCTGCTTGGGCTTCTGAAGGCTTTGCTAGGATGATGGCAGTGACCGTGACCAATGGACTGACTTTGCACCGCCTGTCAAAGGCGACAGTCTGGGAGATAGGCCACGGGCTGAGCCGAGAGTGAAGCCCAGTCCTGTTACTTGTAGCAGCTCTGGGATGGAGAAAAGGGATATTGGTGTTGTACCTCTGGAGGAAAGCGGTTCTCAACCTGTGGGTCGCAACCCCTGTGGGGGGTGGGCGGCGAACAACCTTTTCACAGAGGTCACCTAAGAACATCGGAAAACACAAATTTCCGATGATCTTAGGAACAGAGACCCGGCTATCCGTCTCCAGGTGGGTCTGCATATATGCAGATGTGCCACATAGGAGGAGAACCCAGAGTAAGACTGTTTGTTACCCATGCTACACCATGCTTCAAGGCAAAATTTTCATTTAGTTGTCATTAGAAATAAATATTCCATAATAGATAATTGCATATTGTTTTTGTGATTCATCGCCATGCTTTCATTATATTCCGTTTGTAACAGTGAAAATACATCCTGCCTATCAGATATTTACATGAAGATTCATAAGAGTAGCAAACTGGCAGTGATGGAGTAGCAATGAAAATAGTTCTATGGTTGGGGGTCACCACCACACGAGGAGCTGTATGAAGGGGTCGAGACATGAAAGAGGTTGAGAACCACGGTTGTAAGATCTTCTCAACAACGGGTAGGTCCCATGACTCAATGGCTAAGTGCGTGGCTGTCACCCCCCGGCCACTCTGTGGGAGACTGATGTGGCAGCAGCTTCTGTAAAGAACACAGAACTGGGAACCCTGTGGGAACGTTCTCCTCTGACCTCCAGGGTCCAGGTGAGTAGCATTCAGCTTGACAGCAGTGGGTGTGGTTTGGATTTAGCCTGCAACAAGGATGAGTCCATGTGTGCCTCACAGTACCAGGCAGGTGAGAGACGTCCTGCCAAATGTGCAGATGAGGAAACCAAGGTTTAGAAGAAGGTAAACAACCGAAAAAGCTGGCAACTTCTAGGACTCTGTAAGACCGACATGAGAATCCAAACTCCTTACCATACTGTTTGATGCAGAGCTAGTCCTCCGTGGGCATAACTCACTATGGATTCTTAGTTTGATTAGCATTATGGGTGGCCGTGGTCGGGAGGCCTTGCTCTCATCATTCAAAGCTGATCATGTTGACCTTTGTCTAACAGACTGGGCAAGCGCCAAGTAGGGGTCTGGGCAGAATGTTTGACAGGTCACGCCTGTGCACCTGTCGCCCTTCTCCTCGAGCTTCATGTGAGTTCTACAGATGAAGACCTTAACGTTCTGAGAAGAAAGAAGACAAGCCTGGAATGATCCAGCAAGTAGAAGGCATTACTGGGAATTGAACCTGTGCCTTCATGGTCCCAAAGCCTGACTATCAACTCTTTGCTCCAAAGGGAGAGGACCTACCAAAAACCATATTCTTGGCATTTGGGTTAATCTCCTGCAATCTTTTATCCAATATTCATGTGATACATGAATTTTTCCTGTGATATGCTTGGTCAAGAAAAGTTTCAGATTTGGTCACTGTTGTACTGACGAGAGACTCATCACCAATAGAATATTCTTCTTTATACTCAGCCCTAAACCCAGTCTGGACTATTCACCCACATTAGTTCAGATGTCCAGAGCAATGCAGGTAGAGTATTTTCTTTTTCATGTGCTCCAAGGACACTACCTTAATTTCCATGACTCAACTCTTACTATCAAACTGAGCGACATCAATCCAAGAGAAGAGAGAAGAGAAAAGAGGGGGTGGGGGAGAAGGGAGGGAAGGATGCAATCCATTCTTGGAGCTCATCAAGCTGATTTGTCCTTCTGTAAGAAGATACGGTGTCCTACTGAGAGTCCCTTTGTATCCTTCTGTGGGTTGTAAAACTAATTGTGTTGACTTAATTGTTGACTTATTTGTCTTCCTATTTTCATCACTGAGGGAAAAATAGGAGGCCTTCCTGCTGTCAGGAACATGATAATGTTTTTAAATGGGAACTCGGAGAATGGAATTCTAGTTTCTCCTTTTCTTTCTGTCTCTCTCTCTCTCTCTCTCTCTCTCTCTCTCTCTCTCTCTCTCTCTTTTTTTTGCAAATTTCATTTCACATGAGTTCATCATGATCTCATGTCATCACTCAAAGATAAAAAGGTAACAAGGTACCTGAGCTCAACAACCAGCTCCGCTACTTTCTAACTGTGCAATGTGTGACCTGGTCAAGTCCTATGTTTGCAATAACACAGTACCATCAACTCCGTGACTTATAAGAACTGGAACTTACTGCCTTATAGTTCTAAAGCCTAGGAGTATAAAATCAGGGCATTAGCAAGACATCACTCCCTCAGTCCACTCCAGGGATAGAGCCCTATACTCATTCTCTCTTCCCATTTCTGGTAACCCCAGATGTTCCTTGACTTGTAGGCACATTTTCCCATGAACATCTGTCTTTTGTGTATTTCTTTGTCTTTTTAACTCTTTTGTGGATCACTATAATGGTGGATGAGGACAACCCTACTCCAGTAATAACTAAAAATAACATAACTGGTGGCATCTTGAAAAAACCCTAAAACGATCACATTCACGGGTAACAGGACCTCAACATGTCTCCTTTGGGGGAAACAGTTTCAGTTCATAACACGATCTCAGCTCCAGATTCCTCATGGTCCCAGGAAGTGAATATAAAGTTCTCATTATCCTCTTGATACTTGGTAAGAGCTGCGAAGTCAACCAAGGAGGCCTAGGTTTGCTATTGGCCTAGCTAGCTAGGTTTTGCTAGCTGCAAAATGGAACACACACACACCCCAGTCACCCCACTGAAGAAAGAGGTGGTTATACATCTTGGAAGCCCTAAAAAGGCTCTGGTGGTTTCAACATGCTATCAGGAGAGATCAGTGCCTGGAGAAGGACATCGTCCTTGGTCAAGTAGAAGGTCAGTGAAAGAGGAAGACTCTCAACAAGATGAAGTGGCACAATGGCTGCAAGGGTGGCCTGAAGCAGCACAGAGAATGCGATGCTGGGGCCATTCCATTCTGCTGTCCCCCTGGGCTCTAGGAGCTAGAAGCAACTCAAAGGCACCTAACAACCACCATGAGTCAAAATCAACTTGAAGGCAGTAAATCTGTTTGGGGGATGGTTTTATGAAGTAAATTATGCAAAAGTTACTGATATGTTGTTCACCTCTTTGTCCCAGCGATGCGTATTGACTGCATAATAGGGAAATGTCACGATCCTTCGACTTCTATTCTTTCTCTTAATCCATAAATTTCCTAGTGAGATCTGTATAGCCAACTTGTTGTTTGGTTATCACAATAATCATTCCTCATATTCATTCTCTTAGTTTACTCCTATCATAGAGAAACCGAAATCAAGTCGGATGATAGATTGCCCCTGCTCCAATCAGCTCAGAATAAACACGGAATTGCCTTCTAGTCTATTAGACCAGGCCAGGGGTGGGATGAATTGCTACAGGAGATTAGTATATAAAAATTCTTTCATTTCTTGATAAAAGGAACAAAGTATGTTGGTGATTCCCTTCTTTCTTCTACATGTCTTGATAATATGAGTTGACATAAGCATATACATGGGAAAAAAAATCCATGCTTTTCCCATTCCATTTTCCCACAGTTTTTGAAACTGCTTTTTGTAGATGGGGTGACTGATGCTGAGGCAGTCATTGTCTCCACTCATGAGGGTGAGCTATTTAAGGGAAGAGTGGGAGAGTGATTTGCTGAACACGCTCTAAGATACGTATTAGCCCTTAAGCTTCCTGCCATTTTCTGTGAACTCCTCTGTGACTTTATAAAAAGGCATTCTCAAAATGACAACAGTGGCCTTCTTAAACATATTTTGCATATGTAGGTGAAATGTTCAAGCTGGTTGTCAAATTCCCAGCGTTCTCATAGCTAACTGTTGTTAGAATTCAGGCCCAATTCCAAAACCTAAGCCCTAAACTAGTGGTTCTCAACCTGTGGGTTATGACCCCTTTGGGGGTTGATCAACCCTTTCACCGGGGTCACCCAATTCATAGCAATGGCAAAATTACAATTATAAGGTAGCAACACAAATAACTTTATGGTTGGGGGGTGGTCACCACAAAATAAGGAACTGTATTAAAGGGGGTAGCATTAGGAAGTTTGAGAACCACTGCTTCTAAACCAATACCCCTCTGCTGTGCTTCAAAAACATGCTCCCCTACTCTCCTTTCTCCCTCATATAATTAAATCCCTGGTTTCAAGTCCAGGATATATTCCTTCCAAACATCTTTTGCTGATTAATCTAGCCCACAAGGAACACCTACCTCACTGATTACTACCACCACATGGTAAACCAAAATAAATAAATAAGTAAATAACCACTATGAAGACACCCTGATGTTTCAGGGTAGACCTGTGACCCATAGAACTTTCAAAGACTGTAATTTTTTGGAAGAAGCTCTCCAGGTCTTTCTTTGGAGGCACTCTTGAGTCAGCTTGAACTTCACTTTTTGACTCGTCACCCAACATGTAATGGTGTATACCATCCAAAGACTCCAGATTAGATGGTACTTAATGGATTTTTCTAATGCTTAAAGTGCATTATAGTTTTAACATCACACACACATGTGTACATGCACACAGACACATGCTTCTAAGAGTATGCATCATGCCTAAGGAATGGGAGAGAGAGCATTGTCATGTGCTACTTAAGATCAGGTGATGTGATGTCTGGTTCAAAGCTGAGCTCCAGGAAAAAGTTGGCTCATCATCATCTATCTATCTTTAATCTAATTTGCAAAATGAAGGTCATTCTGCTGCCCTGAAATATTCATAAAATAGGAATTTGTAAAGCAATTAGCACAGTGTGTGCTCTATTTCCTGTGTATAGTCTCGGTGTGTGGCAAGATAACACCAAACTGTCTGAGTTCAATAAGCAGCTGCTAATAGAGTGGCCCATTGACTATTTCATTAAGAACTTACCGAGATGTCATTTTACTCGAGAAAACATGCTAAGTATTTGACTTTAAAGATTTTTTTAAGCCAAATAAAATATATCTGTCTTGATACGTGAGCAGATAACTCTAACGCAGTGTGGTAAATTCAATAATAGAGTAATCCAGGAGGAGAAAGAGAAAGAGCACTGATTAAATCAAGGAAGACTTCCCAGAGATGGTCTCATGTTGATCCTGAAAGAACGGAATAATTGGGATGACAGGATGCTCTGGAATTGCTTCCCAGCCCTGAGAATGCAGTTATCCTTGTTGGGATGAAGCTGTAGAAATAGCAGTGACGTGTGTGCATCTGTGAGCAGGGCCTCAGATTCATGTTTATGGTAATTGCTTTAGCTGCTTCTCAGGGCTTCTGTCTAGAGGCTGGGTTAGTGGGAAACAAGCCTCCTTTTCAACTTTGCTTTCATATAAGCTTTTCCTCCTGCACAGTAAACACATAAAGCATTCTGTAAGCTCTCCCCCATTCCCTTTTAGGCACGATGCATATTCTTAGAAGCAGCCTGCCGAGAAACAAAGGTTAATTCTGCACAGAATGAATTGCTAATGTCGTGTTTTTATTTGAAGTTTTGATTCAGGGAAGCAACGTGGGTTTTTCTTTGCTTTTGTAAAGTTCCCTCACATCTCCCTCCAAGGCAGATCCAGAGCTGCTGCTCGGTGAGGCACTTGGGCCAGAATCTCCGCAGAGATTTGATTTGATTGACACTCTCTTTAAAAGGAAGATACCATGGTGGCACAATGTGGTCAACCTTGAGCTGCTAATCACAAGGTCAAGGGTTCCCACTTCCCAGCTGCTCTGAGGGAGAAAGGTCAGGTTCTCTGCACTCGTAAAGATGTCTAAGAAACCCTCTGGAGTAGTTCTACTCTGACCTATAGGATAGCGAGGAGCCAAAATTGAACCAAGAGCTGTAAGCTTCACTCTTAAAATGTGGGAAGTAGGTTTTATCAGGGCTCAAAGACCTCTGGCAATGGATGCTCAGTGGGAAGTGCACCCAAATACCGCCCCCCCCAAAAAAAAACCCCAGAAAACCCAACTCGACTCACAGGGACCCTGCATAGGTGAGCAAGAAAAAGGCTGACAGTGGTACTTCAAGAACTCCTGCTGAGGTTGATACATTTACGGACTATCAGGAGGTCACAGGCTCATGTTCAAGTGCTCACTATCCCATTGGTGTGCTTTTGTCATCTAGCCGCATCCCTCTGATCTGTCTGAACTGTAGGGGAATTGATTGAGGTTGACCTCCAAAGGCTTCTTCAGAGCTTCCCTGTACTCCCCGAGAAGAATATTGGTGTTCCGGGGTTACACACACACACAATGGAGCACTCAGCTACTAATCAAGAGGCTGGTGGTTCAAATCCACTCTGAGGGACCTTGGAGAAAGGCCTAGTGATTTCACTCCAAACTAACAAAGCCCCCAATCTCATTGCCATCAGGTCCATGCCAACGTTCCATGGTTCCATGTATTACAAATGCTTCTGCGGAGTTTTCTGGGCTGTCATCTTGCCCAGAAGATTGCCAGGCTTCTTGGGGCCATGGAACCACGAGGTGGGCTAGCAGTGCCAGATTTAAAATTAGTAGTTGAACTCAAACTGTGAACATCACCCAATGACTTTCTGAGTGGAAACTCTAGGTGTTCTTCCACTTTCAAACACATGGGGTGGCCATGGGTTGGAACCAACTTCCTGGCAGCAGAGGGTGTGTGTGTGTGTGTGTGTGTGTGTGTGTGTGTGTGTGTATGTGTGTGTAAGAAGATCTTTTTTTAGCATGAAGTGTTTAGAAGGTCTTAGAATGCTTTGTCCATTCACCAAATATTTCCTGAATTCTTACTATGTGCCAGGGGCAATTTCAAACTGGTACAGCAGTGGACAAGAATAGAAGCTGAGCTGTCACTTCTGTTTGTCGCTCTTACACTGCACATGGAGAGGAAGGGAGGTTGGGCACACCCATTCTGTGTTTCTTCCATTCAGTCCCCTGTGATCCTATGTGATTGTGTCTGATAAAAAGGTGTGATTTCTTCTAATGCACAGACCCCATGGGACTGTGTTGCTAAGAAGGTCTGGAGGATGTCATTTCCTCTACTTCCAGTACATGTTATAGTCTAAGCTAACCTCTGCCCTGTGGAAAATGCAGTGATAGTTCAGGCATTTGGGAAGTTTCATTCTATAGGAGGAGGAAGAAAAGGGTGTGTATAAAGTAAATAGACATATTCACAATATTAACAAAGATGACAAATTATGCTAAGGACTAGGAAGAAAATAATAGTGTACTGTCACCCAGATGAGGGCAGAGTGAATAGGGGTCAATGAAGGCTTCCTTAATGATCAGTATTTCATGGCAGGCTGAAGGTGCCAAAGGTCTAGCCGTTGAAAAACTAGGGGCCTAGCATATCTAAGAGTCCAATAACAACTATAAACTCACTGTCCTTGAGTCAATTCCAATTACAGCAACCCTTTAATACTGTTCTTCGGGGTTTCTTTGGCTGTAAATCTTTGCAGGAACAGAAAGCCTTAGCTTTCTCCCATGGAGAAGCTGGTGGGTTTGAACAGCCCAACTTGTACTGGTTAGCAACTCAACATTTAGCCCACAATGTCACCAGGACTACTTAGCCTAACTATAGGAAACTGTATTTTCGTGAGAAAACACAGCACTTCCAAGTGACAGCAACTGCACTTCTACCCAGGTCCTGACACTGTTCTCATTCTCAGACACAATCGATTCCATGCTATTCTTGGTGAGCAGAAAGTCATTGCGAAATGTGACCTTTCCCAAGTGTTATCAATACAGCTAATAGTGATGCTGTCAGAAATGTCCACCAATCACCACGTATCAGGGGGCTTTCTGCATCCAGTGCTCTTGGTTAAGAATTTTTGCTGCCCTTGAAGTATGTCGATGTTTGCTGAAGCCTTTCTTATAGAAGTTCAACTATAAAGTCATATGGATTCATTTGATGTCTTACACTTTTGCGTGTTTATAGGAGTTTTCAACAAGAGACTGTGAGTCGCCAGGAGCCAGGGCTCTTGTGCTCCAATTGATGTCTCCAATACAAAAAAGTTCATGATTGAAACCAGATGCTCTGTCAATGCCTCTCTGTCTGGATGTCCTGTGATGTTTGCTAACAACAGAATATGCTTTTTTGATACTTTTTTGTTGCTACTTTTGTTAATTATGAAGACAGATCATCTGAAGTCATTCTTCTAGGCCGTTAACATTCCCCTATGAATGAGGCCAAGCATTTTTTCACATCTGAATAATATAGATATGTTCTACCCTATCGTCATCATATCAAAACACTGGCAAGGACTCTATTCTTATAAAAACATGTGGAAAATGTAAAATATACTGATGAATTCACAAAATAGATAGAACAACATGCACACCAGAGGCCCCAACCTAAAATCTCTTGCTGAACTTCATTTTAAGCAAAGCCTACTCTCCTCTACTGATGAAGACCATGTTCCAACCCTCTAGCTTTCCTAAACTGAATCATTCCCTGATTGAAGCAACCATAGTTAATGCACTCAACTCTTAACCAAAGATCAGAAGTTCTGATCTACCCGGAAGCATCATGGGAGGAAGGCATGTCAACTTACTTCTGTCAAAGCATCCATTAAAAACACTATGGAATACAGGCTTACTCTAACATGTGGTTGGTGACCATGAGTTGAAAGCTAGCCAAATGCAACTTGTTTTGTTAAGTACTTGTTTTCCAAAGAACTGGGTTTCATTGGCATCTTGTCTTCTCTACCACACGGACCATTTACTGTGCCTAAATCATTTGCACACACTTTTCTTTTAGATAATCACTGTCCTCCACTCAAGGGAAGATTTATAATGGCGACTAAGAAAATACAATGGTCTGCATATTGTTGGGCTTGTTGTTCAGCAGTTTTGAGCACAGTACATGATCATTTAACAGTTAACAGAATCAACTGAGCCAGAGAGCAATCTGAAATACCGTGCTATGAACAAAACAAGAAATTGGAATCATTCTCAGATTCACTATGGTATTTTTTGTTTTTTGTTTTTCTGTTAGAGAGAGGACCATCTTTGCTACCAAATGGCAAAGAGAGTTTCTTTAGCACTGAGCTTGCCATCACAGAGTAAATAATGACTACTGTCTCTTAATAATGAACACGGAGATGGGAGTGCGCCACTTCTTCTTATTTAATACTTCATGGCTTCGAATCTGGTCTAATCCTCAAATG
Organism: Nesogale talazaci; assembly: GCA_004026705.1. Taxonomy (NCBI): domain Eukaryota; kingdom Metazoa; phylum Chordata; class Mammalia; order Afrosoricida; family Tenrecidae; genus Nesogale; species Nesogale talazaci. The sequence goes on from PVJH01000905.1 coordinate 79,385, forward strand.
GTATGTGGTATGAGGACCGCAGCTCATGACTATATCCTTCATTCTCAAACTCTTCCTTAAGAATGAGTCAACCAGGGCACAGCATAGCACCAATGAGCACAAAATAGTCATCTGGTTCTTTGAGGCATTCTCCCCCCTCTCCCCACTACATGACACCAGTCCTGCCTTTCACTGTGGACTAGACCAGAGCAGGTACACAGATACAGATAAGAGCTCATGGCACATGGAATTCAGGTCAGATATAACCCTCAGGAACAGAAATGAGAGTAGGGATACCAGGAGGGCAGAAGGGAGGTGGGGACAGAAGGAGAGGAAGGGGGACCCAGCCGCATTGACCCCCACCCCCAGCGGGACAAGTAACAGAAACTGTGTGGGGAGAGAGACAGTGGTCAGTGTAAGATATGAAAATAAAAATGATGTCTAATTTATCCAGGGGGTCGGGATGGGGGGTGAGCGGAGTCAAAAAGAGGATGTGATACAATGGCTCAAATAGAAAGTAAATTTTTAGAAAATAATGATGGCGACATATACACAAATATGCTTTATGCAATCTATGTATAGATTGTTATAAGAACACCCCAGTAAAATTATCTTTTAGAATTAAATAAATGAAACGAAACTCTTCCTTACCAAATCTTGCGCTTAGGTGCTATTGAGTCGATTGCAGGCCAAAGTCATTCGATGCATAACGGAAAGAAGACTGCCGATGCTCTGCCAGCCTCACAATTGTTGTGGGTAAGCCCATGGTGGCAACCGTGGTGTCAGTCCATTTCCTTGGAGGCCTTTCTTTTTATCTGATGACCTACTTTACCAAGCACCACGTCCTTTTTATCTACCTTAGGATCATTCTCTGTGACCACAGCTGATGGAATCATAGCGACCAAATGACACTCCTTGAGTCGAGCCTCTTCTTCTCTCTTTCCTGTCTGCCTAGAAACAGGGCATGGAAACGAGTCTGGAGGCTGGATAGAAAGGTTGGGTCAACCCACTCCACACAAGCAAAGAACTCAGCAGGGAAGCGGGGCTGAAAAGAAGTCATCGTGTGATTCAAGAGAAAGATTGAGATTTCCTCATTGTTTTGCAGTCCTTGCAGTATCTCGAAGAAGCTCTGGTGGTGCCAAGGTTTAGTGCTCTGTTGCTCACCTGAAGGTTGGAAGTTAGAACTCAGCAGCAGCTTCCTTGAGGAAAGTTTTGGACCTCTTCTTTCATCAAGATTACAGCCTAGAAAAACTTGAGGGGGCAGTCGATTCTATGGATTAAATGAGTTTAATAATGTCTTTTGCATTTGTTTCCATGGCGTTTCTTCTGTGTTTCTGTAACAACTTCACTTCTGATTTCTTCTTCCTTGATCAACTCCCCTTGATCAATCACTCCTTTCACCAGAACAGAGGCAACCACCCCCTCACTGTGAGCTCCCTCTACCCCTGACATATGGGCTCCTTTAGTTCACTGAGTTGACATTTATCATGTAAGGATCTGCCTCCTTCATCAGGCTGTGAGCTGATTGAAGTCCAGGTCTATGATTTGTCCCTGTATCCCAACTACATAGCTCAGCATGAAGGACATAACAAACGTCCAATAAATTTTTGTTGAATTGAATTAAGAACAATGTCATTTGCAGAACAAAATCGCATACATATTGATTTGTTTTAAGCCCTCATTGTTTCCACAGGAGACCAGGATTCCACAATCAGCTTTACAGCTATGTCTTTACAGCTTGCACCAATCACAAGCTGCACTGGGGACTGTTTTCTAAAAAGAATTCCATTCCTTTAATTATATGACTGCCTCTGCAGGACTGGAATACCCTCTGTGGGGAGCTTATGAATGCAAACTTGTCCACAAGTCTGCATGCCCAATATAGAAGGAAGGCTGGTAGGAGAGCTCTGTTTTATTATTGAGCAAGCTCTTGGCTCATCTCTTCAAACTAATAGAATTTTACACAATTACATGTGCTGTCCATTTTTATCTTTCAGAATACAAGGGTAATAAAATTGGAGCTAATTCTACAGATGGTACACAGGTAATTTGGGTAGCCATCTCCCCAAATCAGGATCCATTTTCCAACAGCATTATAATTTTGCTCTATTCCAGTTTCTAGCACCCCATTATCCAAAGCTGAATACAAGTTCTACAAGACACATAGTGAGCTCTGCCAAGGTTGTTTATTTTCTGTCATTACAAAGTATCATTTTGTAAAAAAATTGAAAGTCTCCCCCCACCGCTCCCCCTTCAGGCCTTGTAATTCACCAAAATGCTAAAGAAGAGATTCAATTTTAATAATAATAATGTGAAATTTCTACTTGGGACAAAATCAATAGCATTAGTAAGTAATAAAATCCATATTTTTTAAAGTATGGCTTAAAAATTTAGAGCAGGACATTGTTGGCAAGATGACAGATTAAGTAGACAGATTATCCAGATCCTTATCAACAAAGACACAAAGATCCAAATGAAATAGATATAAGCGATAATTCTGAGACTCTGATCTTCAAAGGAAAGCAAAAGAAGTGGGTCAAATGTTGATTGGCAGAAATGACTGAACAAAAACAGCAAAAAGGAATATAAGGTGACAAATTCTTAGCTGGCTTGACAAAACACAGACATTTCAGAGTTTTTAAAGCAGTTTTCTGATCCAGGCAGCAATCTGAGAATTGCCTCCTCTACATAAGCTCTTCTCTAGTATCTACCCTGTACTGGAAAGTAAGTGAGCCCACATGGCTCAACCACACATGTACCTATTACATTCACTCATTCCCATACCACTTTATCAATGATGGCATCCAGCATCAGTCCCACCCAGCCCACTTGCCCTTCATGAGCAGAACAACCAACAGAGACTCTATACATGCTCCTGTCCTTTATCACACCAAACAGGAGAGAGCTTGTGAGCACTTGAATGCTGCTCAACTGTCGGGCAGAGGCACACACCCACCCCAATGACTCAGCTATATCAAAACATAAGAAAGCAAAAGTTGGTCACCAATGATAAGACTTGGGAAAAACACATCAGCATCGGGTTATCAAACAAATGCAAATATCACGCACCACAATGCATCTGAGATGATAGACAATCTCAGTCACACAAAGAAACAAGATCACAGGCCAGTGGGTGAGCAGCCTTGTGGATTAGCGACATTGTAAGCATGGCGGCACTGGCAGGGGTCTCCACATGGATCTTCCAGTCCCCAGGACACAGGATCTTTCAGCTTAGTGCCATGTGTCTTGTCATGGCACATCTCCCAGGGAGTGAGTATTGTCAGTAGAGAGTGTCCAAAGGAGTGAGCAAAAAGAGACAGTATTTCCTGCCTCCAAAGAGGAAAAACAGAAGTTCCCAGAATCCTTAGGAGAAGGTCATGCCCACACAGAAGCTTCATTGGCTATATTCCAATTAACAGACTAGACTCGATTCCTATATTTTTATATGACTTATCACAATCCATACATTCAACCATTGTGTCAAGCACATTTGCATATATGCTGCCATCATCATTTTCAAAGCATTCTCTTCCCACTGAAGCTCCTGATATCAGCTCCGCATTCTCCCCTCCCTCCCCATCCCACCCCCTTCACGTACCCTTGACAAGTTAGATTATTATTTTCATATCTTATATTGTCCTTCATTGCCCCTCACCCACTTTTCTGTTGTTTGTCCCACCGATAGGGGGTTATCAGTTAAGCCTTGTCATTGATTTCCTTTTGACCCACACCCTCCCCTAGTTCCTCTGGTATTTTTTCTCTCATTATTGACCCTGAGGGGTTTATCTATCCTAGATTCCCTGTTTTGTCAATAGCAGTGTGCATGTCAAATCCAATTTGTAAGGTCATGATAGTGGGGGAAGCGCACCAAAGAACTAGAGGGCAGTTGTGTGTTTCATTGGTGCTATACTGCACTCTGACTGACTCTTTTCTTCCCTCTGAGCCCCCTGTAGGGGGATGTTCAATTGTCTACAGATGGGCATTGGGTCTCCAAGCCATTAACTTCCCCCCTCCCAATTCATTTTGGGTATCATCTTGTTCTGAGTCTTAGATGTCTAATGCCATTGACACCTCATGATCACACAGACTGGTGTGTTTCTTCCATGTGGGCTTTGTTGCTTCTCATCTAGATGGTTGCTTGTTTATCTTCAACCTTTAAGACCCCAGACACTCTATCTTTTGATAGTTGGGCACCATCAACTTTCTTCACCACATTTATTTATGTACCCATTTTGTCTTCAGCAATCATGTCAGGTAAGTGAGCATCACAGAATGCTGGACTGTTAGAACAAAGTTTTCTTGTGTTGAGGGAATACTTAAGTCAAGGCCCAATGTCTATCCTGCAACCTTATTATATAGATTAGTACATAATTCTATCCCCTCTTGGCAATATATATAGATATATATATAACCATACACACATATATAAACACAGATGTACATGCCTCTATTTAGACCTTTATAAATTTCTTTTCTTCTATTTCCTTTTACTTTCTTCTTGTCCTGTCATCATGTTCAGCCCTCTTTTGGGTTTAGTAATTCCTCGCTGCTACATTGTCCTTGATTAAGCCCAACTCGGCATTCTATGTCCTTCTCGCCATTGATTTTTAACTCACTCATTGTTCCTTTGTCCCTGAGTTGATCTCCCCAACTTCCTTTCTCCCACCTCCCCTTCTCCCATATCCTCCTGGAACTATTGGTCTAGTTCTTTTCATCTACAAATTACTTATCCCACCTATCTTATCTAGATATGCATATACATTAATAAGGGCACCCAGCAAAATCAAATGAAACAACAAAGTAACTCAGGGCCATCAAACAACAACAACAAAACGAAAGCCACTAACAAAAATGGAAAGGTCTGTAAATAATTCAAGATCTGTTTGTTGGCATGTATGAGTGTTTTCCCATCGAGTCTGATGGGTGTCACACTCTTTTCAAAGTCAATTTTTGGTATTCCCTGGGGATTTCATCACTTCGCTCCCCTTGCTGCTCTGTTGCATGCCCTTAGTGTTTCTCCCCTGCGTGATGGAGTCGGAGTGTGCACAATTCCAGTACTGTGTTACCAGTTTTGTTTCCTACAGTGCTATGGTTTGGTGAGGGATGTTGTGTCTTATGGTGGGGCTGGCCCTATGGTCCTCCCCGTGTGTTATCTGCTCCTTGTCTACTTCGAGCAAGAACATTATCCTTGAGGCTTGGTAGGCCAATATGTCCTCTCCTTCCTCTCCATCCTTTTTAGTTTCTCTCATGTGTTTTAATCAGATGCACTCCTCTCCCCAAGCTGTGGATCCAGAATTGTCCCTGAAATGCATTTGTCTGGGAGCGGGGTGGTGTCCACATAAGTTGGAATTAGGGCCAACCCAGCAGACCTCTCAATTGGTTCTCATGTGTATGCCAGTATGTTGTATCCACATCTTGGCTCATTGGGTTGAAGCCTGGTCTCTCTCTGGGATAGAACATTTGAACAAACACATATAACAAAATGAGAAAATGAAAAGGTCATTGTAAAATTTCTACAAGAAAATGCCGTGGCCCAGATGGCTTCACTGGCAAATCACACCAAACATTCAGAGAACAGGCACCAATTCATCTTAAACTATTAAAGAAAATAGAATAAAAGGTTATACTCAAGAATTCATTTTACAAAGTGAAGACCACACAGATCACACAACAACAACAACAAAACACTTATAAAAAAGAAAATTTATTACATAATCTCCTGTCAACTTATGAAGGGGTGCAGTCTAGTCTGTCATTCAGGTCACAGCTTGATGATCTCACTTTGAGATGCTGGGTAAGGAACTATCTCACTGGAGGCCAGAAACTCTCTCACTCTCTGCTTTGTCTTCCTGATGGCAAGACACGTGAAGCTACACTGATGGAGTTAGATTCCTAGAGCTGGAGCAGCCATGTGAAGATCCCTGCCTGTGCTGAGATGCTTCCACTGCCACTAGATCCACAAGACTTTCCACTTACCAGTCTGTGATCTTCCTGTATTTGGCATCATTGTATGTGTTGCATAAATCTGAAGAAGAATTTACAGGCTGATATTAGACATATAATGCTAATATTAGATTTAGGGAATTCATCTGGACTGGGCTGGAATGTTATCTTAATATGCAATTGTTCTTTTATATGAAACTCTTTCTTATACACATATGAGTGTCTATGAAATTGTTTCTCTAGTCAACCGAGACTAACACAAAATCATAGTCCAATTTTCCTCATGAACATAGACATTAAAAGTCTCATCAAGATCCTAGCCAATGAAATCCAACAACATATCAAAACTAATCATAATAATAATATATCATGACTGGGTGGGATTCATATCAAGTGTAAGGGATGGTTCATCATTAGAAAGATAATCAATATAATCCACCATATAAATAAAGCATAGGAAAGACCATTTAATCCTATTATCCAGTGGGGGGGGAAGGCATTTGGCAAAATCCAACATCCACTTCTAATAAAAATGCTCAACAAATCAAAACAGACAGGAAACGCTCAACAATAGGACATATATACAAAGCCTAAGTTCAATAGTAGTCTCAGTGGACCAATAATATTAGTCTCAATAAACTGATAACATTTAATAGCATTCAACTAGGAAAGCAATAGTAGGATTATCAATTAAGGCCACAAAGATAAATGCTATTATATATACAATAACAGTAAAAACTGTAATCTGCGAGTGGAAACAAAAGTAGACATACAAACTGAGTGGATGTAGGAAGGGCAATGGGATTGTACTTAGACTATATTAGAAAAGGAGATCACCAGGCCATTGTTCTGCTTGAGTCACCCAGAAACTTTATTATTTTTAACAGTTCTATTGGCATATAACTCACATATCAGACAGTCCAGCAGCTCAGTCTTATTAAGAAGACATCTACAATCACTCCAATAAATTTTAGAACATTTTCTTCTTTCTTATACTCACTGTTATTAGCTTCCCACTTCCCTCCAAACCTCCCCTCCATGTCTCCCCAAAATCATTCGTCTAGTTACTATTTATATAGATTTACCTATCCTGAGTTTCATACACACAATACAAATTCCAACAATAACAGTAACACAGGAAAATCTCCATTGAAAAGAATACACAAAATACTAAAAGCTAGGACAAATTCAAATGACTCAAGGGGGAGATCAAATGATAAGGTGCTAAACTTTAACTGCGTCTGCAATTATCCACTTCCCAATGCACTTAGCAGAGAACATGGCTATGCACATTCCTGGTCTGTGGGCAGAGGGGATTTACCAGAGGCTTAATCCATGTGTTGTTTTTTTATTTAGTTTCACTAATTTTGAAAAAGTGAAAAACTTTAAAATGAATCAAAAGGGAGATCAAATTTTAACCTACCTACATCTGTCATACATGACTTTACAATGCTCTCTGTCTGATAATAAGGAAATTTGCATCCTTTGACTATGGTCAGAAGGGATTCACCAGAAGTCTAATTCATGTAAGGTTCTGCAAATAGTTTGGGGCCTTTCACTGTCATCCAGAGCCTTCCTCAAGCCAGATGTTCATGATTTAAGATCTGTACCATTCCCTCCTTCATGTTAGGATTTTACTATTTACAACCCTTGGATCACACAGACTAGTATACTTCTTCCATGTTGATTTAGGATGCCTCACTTAGATGCCTACTTGTTTGAAGAAGAGCCTCTATAAAAGACCACAGGCACTATTCTTTCTGGTAGCCAGGTACCATCTAGTTTCTTCACCACACTTTGCTATTGGTCAGTAATCTCTTCATGAAGGCAAACATCAAGCAAAACCATGTCATAAGAAATGATTTTTCTTAGATTGGGGCTGGAGTTAAGTATGAGCCCAAATTCATATAAATTGTCCCCGTGGGGTCTTGGGAAATTTGGCTGATAGTGTCATTAATTTAGGCAATGGTATAGAATATAAGACACTTGAGAAAGGGAAATTACACAAGTATAGGCTGGTTATGAACCACAGCACATCAATTAATGACTTGTACAAATTAAACTCTTAAGTGATTGAGTACTATTTACACAAACTTTGGTATTTGGTGATAGAGAAAAGTTTCAATTAGATTCATTCACATTGGCCAAACCATGCCTACTAGATTAATATAAATCATAATAAAGCAAAGAGAGCATTAAAATAACAAGTATATTGTAGTCTCAGGTCATCATTCAATGAGCACTCTCAAGGCACAAGATCTTAAATAAAGTCCAATGACAGCTAGTTCTGTAGTCTTGGGACACAGTCATCTGCTTCTTCTTACACGAGGGAGTTTCAGCCTTAAGTCCAAGGGTTACAGGTGAGTTTGAGGAAAATCCCAGTTCACTTAGTGCAATTTCCACATTTAGTCATTCTTGGTAGAGTCTATGAAAGATGTTGCACACCTCAAAAAAGATAAAGCCTAAGTCCCAGTAGTCTATTGTACATGGCCTGAGTTATAAAGGGCTGGATAGAAACTAGGTCAAAAGCATCCAATTAGGAACATGGTACCAGGCCTATTCTCCACTTGGGTTCTATATAAATATCATTAAGCATTTTTTTTCTCATGGGAAATTATTCCTCTCCATTTACATCCCAACAGAAATATAAGTGCCTTCTCTGAGACCAACATGCCATGCCCACTTGTCCTCATCTTAATTTGAATTGCTATTAAGGTTTGCTTATCACTCATTTTGCATAAATTTTAGTTTGATTCTGTACTAAACTGAGCAACCTATAATCAGCTGCCTTATCTATTATTATGTTTGATGTGCTCATAACTTTTTCTAGATTGCTAATTCTCAAACTTGTGAGTACTTTACAGTCCTCAGTGGAGTTTCTAAGTGGTTTTCTAGCCAGATCTGTGAAAGTAGAAATTCTGTATGTAAGACTCAGAACTTTCCATTGTTGAAAGCTCCTCTGGTGAGTCCAAAACACTGCCCAGGCAATACCCATGCCCAACCACCAAGTCCAGACAAAGAAGACCTAGGCGGGTTGATGAGAACCAAGACTAGGAAAGGAACTAGAAAACAGATGAGAAACCTCTGAGTGCAAGCTATTTGAAGGAGTCACCTCAGCAAGTACTTTCCTTCACTACAAATGTGTAAAGCACATGTTTGGGTAGTCATTTTTAATTTGGCTTGGGGACTCAGAATTTGGATATAAATTAGGAGGGTCCATTCTGGCTATTGTTCTTTGCCCTCCTTGTAATGAGCTGCTAGCTAGAGCAACATGAAGTGGCTTGAATAACCCTTCAAGCAGAATGATCAAAACCAGCAGAAGTATCTAGCAGAGGTACAGGTTGTATCCATTTGGTTAGGCTATGGTCCTCAGTGGCTTGACAGATACTATGTAACCATCTTTCATTCTGTGATCTAATGTGAGAAGCCAATCAATTAAGCAGCTAGCTAACTTAAGGATGTGAGCTGCAGTCAATATATATGAATGTGCAGGCAAAACTGATTATCTTTCCATCCTGCATTTGGCTCATCATCTTCAGACCTCGGCTTCTAGAAATATAAGCCGGCAACTTCTCTAGAGAACCCACTTGTGACGGCATGGGTAGGACTTGACACCTTAATAACATATAACATTAAAATAAATTAGACATCATTATTCAGTTGGCAGCAGTTATGATATGGCCATGACTGAGGAAGAAATGTGAACAATCCAGTTAAAAGTGAAGAAAATATAACCCTGGAAAGAATAGTCAGCAATCTAGTACTTCCGCTGCCTACCAATCCAACACCTATATTTTCTGTGTGTGATTCTGAAGCCCAGAGAAGACTGAAATCCAGGTTCCCAATTGTCATATAACTTCCTTGTCCACCTTTTCCTAAACATCTATTTTCCTGATCTCATCATCAGCTAACTTTTTCAAAGCACTGCCCGCCTTACCTGTCCTACCTCTAAACCCCTTATCCAGTTCATAAAAAGAAAACAAACACGATGGCAGAATCATCTTTAACTCTGTGATTTTCACGGTTGAGTGGGGGCAGAACTAGGATTAAAGCCTACGTCTCCTTCCTCCATATCTACACTGGTCTTGAGAGAACCCCAAGGGTAATGGTCCCCAGAATAACACTGATATTCTAGTCCAATCTTTCCCCTCAGAAAATACTAGTTGAATTATTAGGGACCAGATAACATAGCTATTCAAGTTTCATTTTCCTCATAAGTAAAATGGAACCATGGAAAATCTGCCTTGCAGGAGAGTGAGGAATTTAAAAGGAGATCATCCGGGGTTGCAGAGAGTAAATGTGTTAGCCTTTGTGGTTCATGAGGTCTCTGTTGCATAGTCTCTCTCCCTTCTTCTAGTGGTTATTTTCAAAGGTGACAACAAAGAAACAAAACCCTAACCATTGTCATCTCAAAAGGAATACAAAAACTGATTCCAAGCCATAGTTTACTATCTCTGACTAAGCGTGCAAGATGCAGACATGCCTGTTTGTAACATATTCAGCACTTAGGACAGCATCAGTTGCTTACTGAGAAGGCTGTAGCCATCTACTGGGATAAAGGTTTGCTCTGTGAGCCTGTTCTATTCTGTATTCTGTTTTATAGGAGAGCTGTGTGTCAGAATCAACCCACAGATGATGGATTTGTGTTTGCTGTTTGGACAATGAGTAAGCTATGTGTGAAAACAGCCATGCATTGCTGTTGGTTGCACGCATAGTTACTGTCCTAGAAGACAGTACGTGAGACATCAGAACATCAGGTGTTCAGGGGGGTTAAAAAGGATGCGTAAACTAACTAAAGGACTCAGAGAAAAAAGGAGAAAATGTGAGCTTGAGCAACTAGGAAAAGCTTCACAGAGGAAGAAGCAGATTGCTCTGAGCTTGAATGAATTGAGGACATTTGGGGGCAAAGGGGACATAAAGAAAGTAATTATAAATGTATTCTGATGGAAGAGGGGAGCTATGTATTTGTCACTCTTCCAGAGTTTATATATGCTGCAAGAACAAAGTTCTGTCTTGATTCCTTGGGGTATGGAACTCGGAGATGGCTGGAGATAAACACAGACATATGCTCATAGGGGTGTAATGTCCCCTAACATTTTCTATTTCAGTACGAGACTATCAGGAGTGGCAAAAGAAAATTATCCTTAATTACTAGTGGGCACAAAAAGGTACCAAAGGCCTGCCATGACTCACCATGAAGTAGAGGAAAATCAACTAGTTGCCCTGGTTCAATGCCAAATTCTCAGCAGTCTCGAGAGCTGATACTGCACAGAGTGTGAGTGAGATGGGAAGCTCCACATGACCCAGAAATGTGAGCACTAGGGTTTTACTTTGGAATCATAACTGCATGTGAGTATAAGTGAAGACTCCACTTGAGTTGCAGTAACTACAGTTGAGGATCATGGTAAGAGAGAAACTTTCTTCCACTACTTTCTCCCACTACATACTCCCTCCCACACACTGCCAGAGAATCCTCTGCCAGCACAGCAGTGGGGCTTAGGGTTCTCTTCCAAGCAGATCTCTTATGAAATCGCGAGTTCATTTATACCTCCAAGTAGATGCGTGGTAACATGCCACCAATGTAAACATCATCACACTTAATCCTGATGCCTTCTCTCAAAAATTAGGAAATTGCTTCAAAAGGTGAAATAACTTGTTTAAGATCACATAACAATACTGGGTAGGGGACTTCTGGTCTCTCTTTCTGTTCAGAAAGCCGTGTGGCTTACTGAAAGAATGAATTATAAATGGCTACCGGCAGCTCATTTCCTAGGAATGAATATTGAATGGCAGAAAGCTTTGAGTCTCAGGGTTTGACACTCAAATAGAGGAGGCAGAAAGAGTGAAGATAAACATCAAAGCTGTTTTCCTTGGGTTCAGAAACCCCAGACTCCATCAATCACATACGCTGTTTCTCAGAATCTTTCATGAGAATTGGAGCTTAGATAAAAATGGCATTCAGCTGGGTGCTAGGCTATTGATACAGCCAGATTACACAAAGAGTCACAAACCACAATACATAACACTGCTGTCATGAGGAGTCAAGAAGAAGCCGGTGTGGACCAAGGAGAGAAAGCATGCTTCACTCACTCATTCAGAATAATTGTTCATGTCCATTAAAAGTAACCTATAGATTTATCATGCTGGATGGGCCATTTCAAGTACAAATGCCAGTATTTGGTCTATCTCATTCAACTCTTCTAGATTAATCAATAAAAAGATGTATACGGTGCCTGTGTGTCTGGCAAAAAAAAAAAAGAAGAAGAATGAAAAATGACCTCAGTAAATATGAGCAGTGCCTTGAATTCTGAAAGCACCTAGGAGACCCTGAGTAAACTAGGCAGGTTCAGGTATACGATGGATTTCTGCTGTCTGATTTAATATTTAATATTTTAATATTTAATCCTAAAGCTGTGCATTCCATTTCTTAAGTCACCGAATATTAAAAAGTGAAGCTATTAAAAGCCCTGAGTGTTTTAGTTCAGGAAGAGTACACATTCTTTCCTCAATGACAGGTGACTCTGGGTGTCTTGTTTTATTATTATTTTTAAATATAGATTTATTTCTTAAATATGTACTGTAATGCAACAAAAAATGCTACCTGGTATTTATAGAGCACCTTGTCTTCTGAGGTGTATTCTGGTAAAATGACATCACCTTTAAGAATGTCACTGGTAGGAAGGTGAACTACACTAAATTTCCTTCCTCGCAGATGGAAAAAAGAGAGGCCCAGGGAGAACAAAGAGTTTTCACAGATGGCCAGGTTGGAACGGTTCACAGTGTTTTATTGACGATGCTCAACCAATATTTGCATGTTGGCTATAATAATAAAATCACAGGGCCTGCATGCAGTGTTCTTTCTGAGGGTTTAGGTAAATTTTAATTTATTTGCCCATTTCACCTTCTAGAGGCCGTCTAGGTGTCCTGGTGGCCGGGAGCTACAAATAAGCTACTAACCACAAGGTTAGCAGTTAAAAACTCCCAGTCGCTACATGGGGCAAAGATGAGACTTTAGAGTCTCATGAAGAGTCACAGTCCCAGAAATCCACTGGGGCAGTATTACTCTATCCCACTGGGTCACCCTGGGTCAGACGTGACTCAAAGGCAGTGGATTTGGCTTGGGTTTTTTGGAGAGATGACCTACATGCCTTCACTGAAAGGCCCCTCGGCCGATCTTCAAATTTACCCCACCAACTTCTGCTTCCATCATTATATCACCTTTTATTGATTCTGTATCTCCTGCCTTTCTCTTCAAAGACTCTTGTGATTACATTGGTTTCACAAGATGATACAAAATAACTCCCCAAACTCCAGGTGCTTAAGTTAATCATGCCTGCAAGGTCTCTTTGCTAGGTAAAATAGCATATTCACAAGTTCTGGGGATAAGGACATAAATATTTTGGTAAAAGGCATCATTATTCAACCTGCCACAGGTGTAAAGATGTTTAAGACTTATTCTAGTCCTCACAGCAATCTTGGTTTGATGAGGGAAAAAAGTACAGGCACAATTGATGACAGAACAGGATGGCAAGTGACAGTAGTGAAGACAGAAGAGGGGGCATTGATGCATTCCAACTGCCGTGCTGGCAAAGAATATTGAATATATTCTGGGTGCCAAAAGAATGAACAAATCAGAATAAACACAATTGTAATGTTATTTGGATATGAGGAGGAGGAGACTTCATCGCTCTTACTTTGGACATGTTACTAGGAAAGGCCACTTGCTGAAAAGGGACATCATGCCTGGTCAAGTGGAAGTCAGTGATATTTATCATACTCTTCATGTTGTATAACCATTATTGATTTACCTCTCCAAATTGTTTCACCACATTCTAATAAACTCAGTGCCTCCTAAGAAAAAACTCTTCCCTCTTCACTCATGGTAACCATAGGCAAAGTATGGTTTCATTCTTTCGATTTTAAAAAATAGATTTCTTTCTTTTTTTAATAATCATTTTATTGGAACTCACAACCCAATACATGCATGCATCCATTGTGTCAAGCACATCTGTACATTAGATGTCATCATCATTTTCAGAACATTTTCTTTATATTTGAATTGTTGGTATCAGCGCCACTGCCCCTCCCACCTCCCCTTCCTCTTGAACCCTTGATAATTTATAGATTATTAATTTTCATGTCTTGACACAATATTCACAAATCATATACTTCCAGAGTTACATCCCTTTTAAAAGCATTGTATAGACATCATCACAATCTGTTCTAATCACTATGATTTTATAGAGAGAGAGGCCGAATGATGCAACAAGAAGACTGTTGGAAACGATGGAGAGGTTTGGTGAGGTAGCAGCATACAAGAGGAAAGATGCTGTTTTTATGCCAACAAATCTGGAATCATAAGAGACAAAATCAAGCAGCTGCAAGAAGACTTGGAGAAGAGAAGAAAGGAGTTGACCACCAAACCACTGTGGACCGGGATCAATGGACTGTTGCCTTACCTCTTGCCACTTTTGGTCCCCCTCGTTACTTTATTGCTTTTGCTTTCATTACGGCCGGTATTATTTAACAACCTCATGGCATTTATTAAGTAACAGATTGAGACCATTGAAGCAAGGCCCCTGCAAGCTCATTATTATTGCTTGGAGATGAGCGATCTTGAACAGAGTGGCACACATGACTAGAATGTTATAAGACCCTCTGCCTCCGTGAGCTGAACTTGACAGCCAATGATGGGTAAGATCAGGAGCACTCTACCAACCTAAGACAGGCCATGGTGACATTAGAAGGCCATTGACCGATGACGGGTAAGGACTGAGTGTGTCCTGACAACCTAAGGCAGGCGAAGTTCCCGGGAGGATATTACTTGAAAAAATAAAAAAGGGGGACCTGTCCGGAGCCATCCAGCCCGGACATGCTTGACCTGGCTATAAGCCGGATATGCCTGAACTCTGTTGCAGTTGTTGCCTGGGGTTTGTAGCTTGTCACCTTTGTAACTGTAAACAGCCCTGGCCTTTGAAGCCTGACTTGTAGCTGTGTTGCCATTCCCTTGTTAATTTTGAAGATCACCCTATGCTAATTGCCTAAGCTTGCCTGCCCTATAAAACTGGTTTGCTTCTCCCAAATAAATGAGACTTTGTCAGAAAAAAAATTAAATTAAATTAAAAAAAAAACAAGCAGAAATCAATCAGCTCCCTACGTACCATGAAGGAATGAAATTTAAAAAAAAAAAAAAAAGAAAGTAAGAAAGCAAGGGCATTTACGAGCGCCACACACAAGAAGAACTACCCAGGCGTAACCCTAAAAAAAGAAAGAAAAAGGATGCCCATCAAGGTGATGCGTACTCATTGCAACCCTTTAGGACAGGGTGGGGCTGCCCCTGTGAGTTTCAAAACCTTCCTCTCCACCAGGGTCTGCTGGTGGTTTTGAAACTGCTGACATTGCATTTCTCGGCCCAACTTGTAATCACTATGCCACTGGGCTCTTGAAAACGAAAAGAAGCAAAAGCCTTGTACAGTGAAAATGACAGAACATTATCACGAGAGGCCTACACAAATGGAAGAATATTCTGTATTCATGGGTAAGGAAGACTTATTATTGTGAAAATGTCAATACAACCTAAAGCAATCTACATCTGCCACACAATCCCAATCCCCGTGTCATGCTTTAAAGTTACCCATTTCATATAGCATGGGAAGAGTTCCCAGCATAAACAAAAAACTTCTCAAAAAAAGAAGAAAGGAGGAGGTCTTGCACTAACTACCCCAGCCCTAAACCTAGGACACAACCAGAATACATAAAACAGTCTGGTGAGGGCACACTGCTCAATACATAGACCAGGAGAACAGGACAGAGGATTCGAAAATAACTGCCTCCTCCCACACCCAACTAATTTTTGAAGATAAATAGATGATAGATGATAGATAGATGATTGATAGATAGATAGATAGATAGATAGATAGATAGATAGATAGATAGATAGGAAAACAACAGCTTCTTCAACAAATGGTGCTAAAGTAATTGGATCTCAGTCTACAGAAGAATGAAACAGGACCCACACCTTGCTCCAAGTCTAAAAAAAATGAACTGAAGATGTATTAGAGAGCTAAATGTAAATCCAAGTGCTATCAGAATCATTAATGAGAAAGCTCACAAATTTAAATATGAAAAAGGAAGCACACATGGTGGAAGATGAAATAGATGACTGGATGCTAGTAAAAGTAAAATACTTATATACATCAAAAGACTTCACCAAAAGAGTAAACAAGGTCCATAGACTTGGAGTGGTGGGTGTCCTAGCAGTAACACAACAGACAAAGGATTAAGTACTAAACTCGATAGAATTCTGTAACACCTCAATACGATGAAAAACAAATAATCTAATTAAATGGTGTGCAAAGGACGTCAATACACAGCTCACAAGGGATGACTCTAATGGTTAGCAAGCACATGAGAAAATGCTCAAGATCACTAGTCATCTGGGAGATGCAACTCAAAAAATAAGGAGCTATTTACTTATACCCATAATAATAGCACCATTAAAAAGAACAGAGAACAATAAGTGCTGGAGAAGATTCACATAGAGTGGAACTCTCAGGTTCTGCTGCTGGGCTTGTAAACATGTACAAACATGTGGAATGTGATATGGTGCTACCGAAAACCATTGAGAAGAGAAATACAACACAACCCAGCAATCCCTCAGCTGGGCCTATACTGCAAAGAAGTAACAGACATAACAAATGTCTGCTCTCCTATGCTCATTGCAGCACAGTTCACTATAGCCAGAAGCCAGAGAGAACCTAACTATCCATCAGTAAAACAATGGATAGAGAGGGGCTGAGCCCCAGTGGTGTTGTGGTTGTGCGCGGGACTGTGGCCCACTGGGATGGAGGTTCAATTCCGGCTCCTAGGAGCAAAGGCTGGGCCTCCTACTCCCACCACCAGGGCAGTGATGCCTGAAAAAAAAAATGGATAGAGAAACTGATACACACAGTGGAGAAACACACGATGGAACAGTGATGAACCCGTGAGATGCCTCATAATATGGATGGACCTGGAGAACATGATGCTGTTAGCCAATCACAAAAATAGAAATATTGCATGGGTCCACTACTATAAGAGTGAACAGCAAGGGAAGGGCAAGCTTTTGCTCTAAGGTCATGTAATCTTTTAATCTGGTCTCCCAACCATGAGGTGGAGAGGCTGCCTACTGCCCATGAATCATCACTATCCTCTTTGACATCAAAACCACTTTGACAGAGGAGACTTCGCCTCAGTTTTTTCTTTTTATAAGAAGGATGGAGAGGGAGTAAACCAGTCAGTAAACCAGTCATAAGGTCACCCCAAACCAATGAAAGTTCTACCAGAATGTTGGGTGAATCGTACTAGAAATTAGAGTCAAAATGGATGTGTGGGTGTGGAAGATGGTACATAAATGCATCATAGAAAGTGATTATTTTCAGGTGGTAGGAAAACAGGGAGGTACAACCACCCTTCTGGAAAATAAATAAATAAATAAAACTTCACAATACTTATGTAGAACCCAAGGGGATCATACTGTGTTCCAAATTGGACACTTTTGACCTAGTTTCTATCCCACCTTTGGTGACCCAGATCATGTGCTATGGGATTTTAGAAACTCTGTCCTCTCTTCCTTCATAGGTAACATCAGAAGGATTGGACGGTTTTGTGCACATTATTATCTCTGCATGTATATCTATATAAGGTAGGTGGGATAAACAATCCAGAAGAGAAAACAATGGGACCATGGTTGGAGGGGGAGAGGGACATGGGGTAGAGGGAAGTGGAAGAATGGAAGTGAGTGTAACAAATCCAGGGATAAGGGAACAAGGAACAACAGGTGATCTAAAATTCTTGGTGAGAAGAGTGTAGAAGGCCTGGTAGGATTTGATGAAGGATAATATACCTGAGAGGATTCACTGAAACCCAAATGAAGGCTAAACATGATAGTGGGACAAGAGGAAAGTAAAAGGAAATAAAGAAAAGGACTAGGAGGCAAAGGGCATTTATAGAGGTCTAAATATAGGCATGTACATATGTAGATATATTTGTATCTGACAATGGGGAAATTGATCTATGTACATATATCTATAGGTTTAGTGTGAAGGTAGCAGTTGCAAGTTGGATGTCTACTCAAGTACTCCCACAATGCAAGAAAATATTGTTCTATTAACCAGGCATTCCATGATGCTCACCTTCCCCAACATGATCACTGAAGACAAAGTGGGTGCATAAGCAAATATGGTGAATAAAGTTGATGGTATCCAGCTATCAAAAAATATAGTGTCTGGGGTTTTAAAGGTTTAAAGACTAAAAAAAGTGTCTATCTAGCTGAGAAGCAACAAAGACTACATGGAAGAAGCACACCAGCCTGTGTGATCATGCATAAGGTGTCCACAGGATCAAGTATCAGGCATCAAAGTTCCAGAACAAAAAATCATATCAATGTGAATGAGGGGGGGTGCATAATGGAGACTCAAAGCTCATCTGTAGGCAATTGAACGTTCCCTTACAGAAGGATCACAGGGAGGAGATAAGCCAATCAGGGTACACTACGGCACCGATGAAACATACAACTTTACTCTAGTTTTTAATGCTTTCCATCCCCCACTATGATGACCCCAATTCTACCTTACAAATCTGGCTAGACCAGAGCATGTGCACAGGTACAGATAAGAGCTGCAAACACAGGACAGATAAACACCTCAAAACCAATATTGAGAGTAGTCCTGTCAGGCGGGGAAAGGGAAGGTGGGGGGAGAAAGGTAGAACTGATCACAATGATCAACCCCCTCCTAGGGGGTGAACAACAGAAGAGTGGGTAGAGGAAGACATCAATCAGTGTAAGACATGAAAAAATAATAATAATTTATAAATTATCAAGGATTTGTGAGGGGGAGGGGAAAAATAAGCAGCTGATACCAAGGGCTCAAGTAGAAAGAAAATGTTTTGAAAATGATGATATGGCCACAAATGTACAAATGTGTTTGACATAATGGATGAATGTATGGATTGTGATAAGAGCTGTATGAGCCCCCAGTGAAATTATTTAAAAAGAAGAAGAAGGATTCGATGTAGAAACCTCACTAGCAGAACTGGGTTTTACCTCAAACTCACTTTTATTAGATTTAAGGAACTGACATACTCTCTTGAACTTAGAATAGATGACTGCTATCTCAAGGTTACTGAATTGGTAGTTATTAGATTTTAGTTCATCTCTTGATTTAAAGGTTCTCAATGAATGGTGGACAAGAAAAGGCATATATTTATTATTTTAATGTCCTCCTTGCTTTCTTATGACAAGGACTAGTTTGGTAGGCATGGTTCTGCATTTATGGATGGGTGCAGTGGAAAGTATTGTCTCATCACCAATCCCTATTATTTGTATAAAGAATATCCAGTCACGACTTGGATCTGGACAAGTCAACAATTCATGTATTGCCATCTGAAGCCAGCTTATATTTATATAAGTTCCTTTTATCAAGTGTTTTAAATTCCACACCATTGACTTAAAAAATGACACTCTCAGCAGAATCAGAATCCCCGATGATCTAGTAATTGTGTTGGGCTGTGATCTGCAAGATCTGCAGTTCAAAACCAGCAGCTGGTCTGCAAGAGAAAAAAGACGCTTTCTATTCCCAGGAAGAATGACAGTCTCAGAAACTCACAGGGCCAGTTCTGTGCAGTTCTATAAGGCCACTATGGGTCAGCATCAACTCATGGCAGTGAGTTTGGGTTTTTGAGTTTATCGATAGAATTACCTTATGCCCCAGGAGGAAGATTGATGATGCTTTCTATCATTAAATGATGATGTCGCTATAGTGAGCAATGTGTGTGTACCCTAGCTATATGCCTCGCATATAATACTGGCCTTGATCTAAGAACAATTAGGTCTATGACATCAGGAAGAAGCTTGAATGTCACTTTTTTGAAGTTCTCTTTTGCTACATGTCTTGTCTCTGTATACCCCAAAGCATACAGCTTGCAGGTTCTCAGGTCTTTTTCTATAATGAAGGTGCTTCTCAAGTATCTGCAAAGTCATATTTGAGTGGTGTGAGCACTTGTGAAGGTACACACACATATACATGCCCACAACACAAACTAATCAGAGGTTCACCAACTTAAGGATTTCACTCTTGAACCAAGCCATTCTATTAAAAGAATGCCAAAAATCAGCATTTAACAGTTACTTACATTCCTCTTGGAATTTTCTGCTTCTTTAAGAAGGATTATTATGCCATTTTATCTGGAAATATAATTCTGGCTGCCACTATTCCAGGAACCACAGAGAAAGCGCAGTGGGTAGTCTCACCACTCAATATACTGACCTTCATTTAATTCCCTTCTTTTCCCACCTCACATAACTATTATTCACAATGTTTGAGATATATATTAAATATATATACATATATTTAAATATATGCATATATTTAAGTATACATATATATTTAAATAAAGAGCCACTCTGATTCAATTTGTGTAACTCTCCACCTCCCATTCTCACTGTGGCTTCATGAGGTGGGGTAGGGTGTGTGTCACTGGCCGTGATTGTCAACTTGTTCTCCTCTGGTCAGTCTGACCTTGGCTCATGCTTTCTGAGGTAGCTGTAACTCCTACTCCTGAGATGCTGTGAGGTCAGTGACCCAAGTCACCTGGTGCTTATGTATACCTCCATGATATGACCTTGAATTTTATTTTCCTTCACTCAGTTAAGTCTTTTTTACTGATCAATAACCCATCACTAAAAACGTCATTGGAATGCCTATTATCGTTTATTTTCTTATTCTCATTTCCCTCTCTCTTATAATGTTTCATTCATTTTATACTTTTTTTTATCCCTTCCTTGACATCGAGATAGGGGTTTTCAGGAAGGATTGGAGCTTAATGAATATGTTCAATCTTTAATGTTTAACTGGAAGTCTATTGGGCTTTTCTGTCAAGGAGAGATTCTGCTTGTGGTGAAAAAGAAACATGCAGAGAATATACCTCCTTGATAAAATCTCCCTCTGAGTTCCTAACTCACAATAGGCTCATTTTCTAGAGTAACGCAGAAGTTGTCAAGGGCCACTCTGACCTCCCCCAGCTCCCCCATTGAAGAGCCAGGTAATATGAACTTGAACTCCAACGCCACATCATGATCTGCCTAAGATTCCCACCATTCCCCAAGCTTTTACTTTTCCTAGACACTTTGTTCTCTACTAAGATGGACTGGCTTGTTATATCTGCCCTAGAATCACCTCAAATCTGGGACACAGGATATATTTTTGTGATTCTAATCCACCATTCCCACCCCCGTACACAAAGAAAACACACTTCTAAAATACATCTGTGTGAAGTAGACATTTCTGAAGATTGGAAAGTAATAGCGCCTTTTCCAAAATGAACTCTGATACCAGATGGCAAGATTTAAACGTCTCCCCTGTATGGTGATGCCTGTGAGTTTATTTCTAAAATGAACACAAAAACTCAAATTGCAGGGATTGCTTCAAGGAGTTCTAATGGCACAGTGGTGAAGCGCTGCTAATGAAAAGGTTTGGTGAGCCCACCAGAGGCTTCAAAGGAGAAAGGTGTGGCAATTAGCTTATAAAAAGATTACAGCCCAGGAAACTTTTTTTATTAGTAGTTGGGACTTAATACATATATAATGTCATCCCAAATCTCAATCACACCAAGTAGAATGTACAAGTGTGACCACGTTTAGTCAAAGGATCACTTAACCACCTTTGTTACCATTTTTAATTAAAAAAAATAACAATCAGCTTCCAAATATTATTTTTCCACCTGGACTTCTGAGCACTGTCTCCCTTTTTACGTATACACACACACACACACACACACACACACACACACACACACTGTAACTCCTTCCCCCAAAACCCTTTATTCTACTTGCTGTCCCTCTAGGTTCAACAATCCTAGGTTTCAGGTTTTAATTAGCGACAAATGGAAAAGCATGTAACACAGCTTCACAAAGGTGGCCTCCTTTGACTTTTTGCAGTCGTTCTACTCTGAGCTATAAGTTCCCTATGAATCAGAAAGGACTTGGTGGCAATAGGAAGATTCTAGGAATCCTGACAGAAGAGAAAGAGATATCATAGTTTTAATCAAAGAAGAAGGTCTATGATTAGCAGGTAAGAATCCTCTCATGACTTCGAATAGATATTAGTACCCATCTTACATAGATGAGGAAGCTACAGCTCAGAGTCATGTGCCTAAAAACACAACTAAGAAATGTCTGTTATGACTGAAACCTAGAGCCTTCTGACTCCAAACCTTGTCCTTTAACACAGTGACTCTCAACCTTCCTAATGCCACGGCTCCTTAATACAGTTCCACATGTAGTGGTGATCCCCCCCAAATTATTTTCATTGCTACTTCATAACTGTAATTTTGCTACTGTTATGAATCAATCGGGCAGGCCCGTGAAAAGGTTGTTCAAACCCCAGAGGGGTCACAGCAACCCACAGGTTGAGAACCGCTGCTCAAATGTTTGCTTCCTGCTTTTGATAACTATTCCTCAAGGATGCCCCACAACAACCCATCCCCGCCCTGTGTGCACATGTTGTTCCTGACACTAGGAACAGGATTATATCTCCCTAGTTCTTGAATCTTGGCTAGCTGTTTGACAGTCTTTGATCAAAAGAATGTGGCAGAAGTGACATCCTGGACTTCCAAACTCAACTCTTCAAGTCATGAACAACTTCTACTTTCTGCTTCATGGAAACTTGAGTGGCAAGAAACCCAGATAACATAGAAAGACTATACGGAGGCAAATCAAGATCCTCTGGCCAACAGCTACGGCCGATTTCCTGGTCATTGCCAGTATCAACTGTCAGCTATAGGAGGGAACTCCTTTGGTTGTCCCAGATCCACTGAGCCCTCAGATGGTATCAGTGCCCGTCAACACCATGTGGATCAGAAGACCCATCCAACTGAACTCAGTCAATCGGGCACGTAATATGATCACCATTTTTGTAGACCACACAATTGTGAGATGTTTTGATATACAGCAAGAGAATCAAAACATTGTTTCTCAGGGCTGAGCCCCAGTGGTGTAAGGGGTTGAGTCCGGGACTGCGGCCCACGGGCTTGGCAGTTCAAATACAGCGGCGGCTCTCAGGAGCAGCGCTGGGTAGTTCCCATGACCACCAGAGGGCAGTGATGCCCCCAAAACAAAAAAACAAAAACAAAACAAAGCAAAACATTGTTTCTCATACACTACTTTATGACAGGCCCTCTGATTTCATGCCAGTTCACTTTCTGTTCGAGAGGTTAAATTGATGTCATGATTTCCTCGAAGGTAGAAATGGCATGAATCAAATGTCACCTAGGAGTCACAGCATAAGGGGAAAGGAGAAGACACTCGAGAAAAAAAAAAAAAGCAAAATTTTGAATATATTAAGTTGTTGGAAGATGTGTTTGCTTTGGCACAGATACTAAGTTGCCTTAAGAGTGTTTACAAACTGAGAACTCTAATGTGATATATTGTTAATAAAGTTATAGAGTAGTAAGTGATTTCTAGAGTGTAATTTGTCAATATGTATTGGACCACTTATAAATGTTCATTCCTTTTGACCCAGAGATAGATATCAGCTGTAGGCATTTATCCATGGGGCCCATATTAAATATGTATAAATTTTTTTATATAAGAATATTGTGGTAGTACTCTTTATAATAGCACACATCCAACAAAACATAACGCTAGCCTAAATATCCAACCATAGTGGATTAGGTAAATAAATGATGGTATAGTCACATTGTAGGATATTATTCTTTGCCATAGAAAATCCTGCACTAGAAGTCTTTGTACCATTGTGAAAGTGCATTCAATGCTAAGAAGAGAAAAACCACCCCGCCCCTGGGGAGCAACTTTTAGCTCAATAATAGACAGGCCTATAAAGTGAATCATAGCACAGGGGAGAAATGTATGGCTCAATGCAATCAACCATACAAGACCAAAAGGGCAGCATTTCCCCAAAACAAAAAAGCTCAGAAGGCAGGAAAGAGGGAAAATTAGAAACAGGAAGTCTAGACAGGAAGTAGGTTGAGTGCTGTTAGAGGGATTGCAACTAAAATCACAAAACAGCTTGCTTTATAAGTCACTTCCCTATTAATTTTCACCCAGTGACATTTTTTTAAATAAAAAGGAATAAAACTTGAAGCAATGTTAATAGTTTCACTCATATGGCAAATTACAGAATAGCAGCAAAATAATAACTAACACTAATAGGAAGCTTTGTGTGTGCCAGGCACTCTTAAAGAAAAAACTTCCAAATTAATGGTCCTTTCTTGGTGGGTGGCACAAATGTTTTTCTCTCCATCACAAACCTAGAGGTTGATGGTTTGAATCTGTCCCATGGCACTGCAGAAAATACAGTCAAGATTACCACCCAGAAAATTCTACAGTGCATTCTACTCTATGACACATGGACTTGCCAGGTATGTTTTGTTTTGTTTTCTTGGCAGTATAATTATTTCTCATTACATCTTTTAATATTTTTTTCAAGAAAAGTAACAAAAGTATGAGACAAACGTAGTTCTATAAGCTCAGTTAAATGAGTAATTTTAAAAATATGACAGTCACTGTTTGAGCTTACCAGATGCTCAAATGGAGAATAAGGCTGTTCACTCCCATATAGAGTGACAGTCTCAGAAACCCCAGCAAGCAGTTCTCCCCTGTCCTAGAGAGTCACTAAGTCAGAATCAATTCACAAAAGTAGGTTTGGTTGGTATTCTTGGGAATGATGAAAATCACAGGACCTGTGCTGGCACTATATGATTGCTGTGCAACCAATTGCATATCCTCATGAGCCACTTTTCAGGGCAATAACTGGAGTCAAATTCAGGACTTGAAGATCCCTGGTTTATATACTTTGAGGTATCAATCTTTAAAAGAATTGCAGGAAATCTCCTGGGATTTCTTCCCTTTCCTGTACCAGGACAGTTCCAAGTTTTCAATCTGCCACCTGCATTAGGCAAGAGATTGCTAGATGTCTCACTACAGGGAGTAGACCAGATAAACATTCAGGTTCATTGCATCCTGGAAATAAATTTCTGGGAGTGGAAAGCGCATTGTACCCTTATGTTCTATCATCTAGGGAGGCTATGAGCAGGGGGTGGGGTCTCTTCTAAATTGACCCTTCTGCAATTAGGAAAGGAAACTTCCTCAAGAGCACCACTTCAGTGTGAACAGCAGCCTTTGGTCCTTTCTAACAAGATCAGTATGTCAGCCTCTTCAGACTGGTTAAATCTATATTGCATACTAAATCCTATGAATAAATAACAAGGAAAGTCCTCTTTTGACTTGCAAATAATATACACAAATTCTATCTTTTAAAAAGGCTATGCAATGCCGGCAGGCTGGAGCCAGAGTTGAGGACAGCGACACCAATTCAGAGTTTGGAGTGTCTCAAATGAAACACTATATCTGCTCCTCTCAAAGTGGAATTGATAGGATAAAAATTTAGTACACAAGAGTCTTCTGTGCTTGTTTCCCCTGCCTTTTCAGAGTCTAGAGATTAGAAGTTATTTCCCTAGAAGTGGAAAAGTCTCTTTGAATTTCTAGAGAGATAAACAGTGGTTTGGTCCAAGATATTTTATGTTTGGGAAATAAACTGGGTGAACAAATAACATTCATCATAAAAATAGAGAGAAAAAAGAAAAAGAAAAAAGGGCACAACCAAATTTTAGATCTATTCTGAAGTATAATATTGTCAGTTTTAGGACAACAACCATATGCCTACAAAGACAACCAGTTAATATTACTAATATTCATATTTACACACCATAAGACGGGGAACCCAAAAAAGAAGAGAAAACAGCTCTGTTAGGAAGAGTTTTCATAGTATGCATATTTCCTGCTAGGCAAGTATAAAGAAAATTGCTCTAATTTAGTATACCCAGTGGCATCATCTGGGAAGGTTCTCTCTGGTCACAGTGAATTCTCTGTAAAAGCAGTTTTGCTCAAACTTCATTTTGTAGTGACGTCTGACTTATAAAAAAAAAAAAGACAGTGTGCGGCTATGAAATTTTGTTTCCTGCTTGGGGAAAATGCTACAGAAACTGTTGTGATATTGAACAGTGTTTACAAAGACAGCACTATGGGAAAAAGTTGGGAAAAACTCAAATGTACAGTACTTTTCCTATTTCAAAAAGGGTGAAATGTCGATTGATGACAAACTTCAAAAAAGGTGAAATGTCGATTGATGACAAACCTCATTCTGGACATCTGTCAACTTCCAAAATGGAAAAATATATCGCCTTGTCATTGGTTCTCTACTCAAGTACTCTCTCCATGCAAGAACACTTTTTTCTAAGAACCAAGCATTCTGTGATGCTCACCTTCCTGACATGATCACTGAAGACAAAAATGGGTTCATAAGCAAATGTGATGAGGAAAGCTGATGGTGCCTGATTGCCAAAGGATATAGTGTCTGAGGTCTTAAAAGCTGGGAGATAAAAAAGTGGCCATCTAGCTCAGAAGTCCATAAGGAAGAAGCACACAAACCTGTGTGATCATGAGGTATCAATGGAATCAGGTATCAAAGACTCAGAACAAAAATCATATCAATGTGAACAAAAGGGAGGGCAGAGTGGAGACCCAAAGCCCCATCAGTGGAGAAATTGAACATCCCTTTAAAGAAGGGTCACAAGGAAGAGATGAACCAATTAGGGTTCAGTATAGCACCAATGAAACATACAATTTCCCTCTAGTTATTTAATGCTTCCTCCCCCCACTATCATGACCTCAATTTTACCTTACAAATTCAGCTAGACCAGAGTATGCACACTGGTACAGATAAAAGCTGGAAACACAGGGAATCCTGGATGAATAAACCCTTGAGGACCAATAAATGAGAGTATCAATACCAGAAAGGTAAGGAAAAGGTTGGGGGAGAAAGAAGGGGAACCAATCAGTGATCTATATACACCCCCCTTCCAAGGGAACAGAGCAAAGAAAAGTGGTAAGACATCAATTAGTGTAAGGCATGAAAAAATAATAATTTATAAATTATCAAGGATTCATAGAGAAGGGATGGTAAGGGCGTGAAGAGAAAAAAAATGAACTGATACCATGGCTCAAGTTGAAAGAACATGTCTTGAAAATGATGATGGTAACACATGTACAAATGTTCTTGTCACAATGGATGGATGTATGAATTGTGATAAGAACCGTATGAGGCCCCAATAAAGTGATAAAAAAAAATTTAATGTTGACTTGTAGTACATTTGGGGTTCACTCCAGCAGGTCAGACTGCTAATCAAGCTTTCTATTTAGAGGTTCCAAAAAGATAGTATAACAGTGTGTGCCAAAATAGAAGGTCTGCTTTGAGGCAGACAGGGGACTGGTTTTGCCACCACAGCAGTGCACCTGTCCCTATAGCCACCTCAGTGCACCAGTTTTTGGCAAAACAAACTCAGCATGTCTCTCTTGCCCCATGCACCTCACTCACCTGACCTCACTCCATGTGACAACTTTTTGTTTCCACAAATCCATAAAGACAGTGATTTGATGATGTAGAAAAGAGGCGACGAAGAAAATAAATGAGAGAGGTGCTGTCAACCATCCAAACAGATAAGTTTGAAAAATGTTTACAAGAAATGGAATCGCAAGTGGCTAAGTATAATGGAGAATACTTTGAAGGTGATGAGAGTACTTTGTTTAAAAAATTAAATACATAGCATTGAAGGGAAAGAAACATTTCTTTCTTTTGGAGGAGGGTACCCTCTCATACATTAACTCCAAAGATGAAGAATTTTAGATTTTTGCCAACCTTGGCAAGCCATCTGAAATTGATCACACATACAATCAGGATGCATTGATAATTACTAGTGATTAGATGCAAAGGTTAACAAAAACAAAGTAGGATGAGTAGCTAGAAAATACAGTCTTAGTGGCAGAAAGGACACATGATGAAAATTCGCAACTCCAGTGACTTCTCCATTGCAAATGCCTTTTTTCAACAACATTAATGGAAATTACATATGCATATATCATGATATAAAATATGCAGGAGTCAAATTAACTGTATCTGTGGAAAGAGACCAGGAAGAAGCTCAGTAATATCATCATAACAAGGTGTGGAACCACCTGTGGGAAAGGTCATCAATTACTCTTCCGCACACTCAAATTGCAGTTGTGGGGAATTAACACAAGCCCATCAGAGCCAATGAGTAACCTTGAATATATCCCGCCCAAATTTTGTGACTATCTCAAGAATAGATTTGAGGGCTGAGCCCCGGTGGTGTAGTGGTTGTGCGTGGGACTGCGGCCCACTGGCATGGAGGTTCAATTCCAGCTCCATGGAGCAAAGTCTGGGCCTCCTACTCCCACCACCTGAGGAAAGTGATGCCCCCCCAAAACTCCCCATTTGCCCCCAACCTCCCCTGTCACAAGTCTAAGAAACTATTGATTCAGTTACTGTCTCTGCAAATTTACCTATTTGGGGTTTCATATAAAGAAAAGCATACAAATACCAACGAAACAAAAAAGCAAAAATACACAACAATAACAAAAATAAAACAGAACACCTCAATAGTAAACAAATCAGAGAATAATAAAAACTGAAACAAATGTAAAATGGGAAAACAAATTAGAAGGTAAATTTCTACCTAGTTGCATCTGCATTAATCTACTTTCCACTGCACTCTGACAGCAAGACTATTCACATTCCTTATCAATGGTTAGAGAGGCGTCACCTAAAGCTTAATTCAAGTGGGGAATCCTGCAGATGGATTTGGGGCTATCTCTGTCATCCACAGCCTTCTGCAAACTGAATGTTTAGGATTGAAGCTCTATTACCAGTCCCTCCTCCGGGCCTGGATTTTATTATTTACAACCCTTGAATCACACAGGCTGGTACCATTCTTCCGTGTGGACTTGGCTGACCCCTCACTTAGATAGATGCTTGTTTGAGGGCCTTTAGGATGGCAAGTGCTATTTTTCTGATAGCCAGGCATCATCTGATTTTTTTTAACCAAACTTTGCTACAGTACCCATCTCTTCATGATTTCTTTAGGAGGGCAATTATTGAGTAGGGACCCATCAGAAGAGCTTATTGAAGACTTAATGATATTGAGGGAAGACAACCAAGTTGTATTGAGCGTGCCAGCAAAAAAACAACAAACCAAAGCCGAGACGTATCAACAAATGAATGCAAGGCTGGAAGTGCTCACTCATCTCTGTCAAGAAAATTGACAGAGAGCTAGCTGGCCAACTGAGAAGAGATCTGTATTTGTGCCTATCCCAAAGAAATGTGATGAAACAGAATAGAGACATTATCAAACAATATTATTAATATATGCAAGTAATTTTTATGAAAGCAATTAAAAAAGTATTCTAGCAGTACGTTGACAGACAACTGCCAGAAATTCATATCCAGTTCAGGATAGAAAACAAAATGAAGACTATTGTTGCTCATGGTCAATGGGCCTTGGACGTAAGCAGTTAATACCAGAAAGGTTTTGACCTGTATTTTTCAAACATAGCAAGGACTGTGCAGCTATGACTGTACAGTGAATTGTTTTCTTCTGTGGTACTAATGTCACTATGAGTTATACGCAATTCAGTAGCACCTAACAACAACAACAGATCGCACAC
The DNA here is from genome assembly GCA_004026705.1 of Nesogale talazaci. Lineage (NCBI taxonomy): Eukaryota > Metazoa > Chordata > Mammalia > Afrosoricida > Tenrecidae > Nesogale > Nesogale talazaci. The sequence continues at coordinate 108,885 of PVJH01000905.1, forward strand.
AGTGCATGTGACTATTCATTGTGGAAGGAATCCAGGTAGCATAGGAGGGGTCCAGGGCTCCAAGGAGGACTGTTACCCATGAGATCAGCAGTTTAAAACCACCAGCTGCTCCTCAGGAGAGAGATGAGGTTCCCTGCTCTAATCAAGGCTCATCGCCCCAGAAGCAAACCCACAAGGGCAGATCTACTCTGTTCTTCAAGGTCACCATGAGTGAGAATCCACTTGATGGCAGTAAGCTTTTGTTTTCGTTTTAATGTAGTGATTGTGACAGTATTGGTAATAGCAGAAAACTAGAAAAGATTTAAATGTGCATTCAGAGAAGGCTGGTTGAACTATGGGGCATTCACACAACAAAGCGCTACAACTGTAAAAAAGCAATGAGAAAATCTAGGAAGAGACACTTTTAGGATACAGTAATCAGTGCACCTGGGTCCTATGTAGAGCACGGGTTCAAATGTCGTGTTCAATAGAAAGGACTGAGGCATAACTCTATACATGGCAGAGATGGGATCCCAAGGACACACTTTTTAGTTATAAAAAAGTAAGGTGCAGCAGAAAGGGAGCAAACAGAAATATGTATTTCTTTACTTCCTTAGCTTAGAAAGCTGGTGGCATAGTTGTTATGAGTTGGGCTGCTAACTGAGAGGTTAGCAGTTTTACGTTACTTGTCCATCACTCTTTGGGGGAAAGATGAGGCTTTTTATTCCCATGAAGAACTGCAGTGTCAGAAATCCACAGGGGCAGTTCTCCCCTGTCCTATCAGGTCATCATGGGTCCAAATAGACTCGATGGCAGTGAGCTTGTTTGTTTGTTTACTTCTGTGTAGAAATCATGACTATTGTAACAAGTGGCACCAGGTCAGTTCCCACTCATGATTCTATGTATAAAGAAACCAATCATTACCTGTGCCAAGTGCTGCCATCCTTGCCTTTTCTATCTTTTTATTGTCTGTTTGTTCTACCAGAAAGGGTGGAATACCTACAAAAATGAACAAGAAACATTGGTTACCAGACACGCATGGGGAGAAACATGATTGAGGAGAGTGAATGACATGCAAATTAAATGTTTCTGAATGTACCCTGTTCTGTCGACATTCCTTTTTAATCATGCAAATATTAATTTTTAAATATACATAATAAAAATCTATTTCTAAGTGAAGCTATCCTTAAAATCGAAAACAGCGGTTCTCAAGGTTGCGATCCCTTTGGGGGTTGAATAACCCTTTCACAGGGGTCATCCAATTCCTAACAGTAGCAAAATTAGTGATGAAGTAGCAACGAAAATCATTTTGTGGTTGGGGGTGTCACCACCACATGAGGAACTGTATTCAGGGGTCGCAGCATGAGGAAGGTTGAGAAGCACTGGTCTAAAACAAAATGAACCTAAAGTATGGCACAATTGGCTTAGCAGTGAGCTATTGTGGTCACTTAGACAAAAATAGACTGTGAACTCTTTGGGAGCTGGAATTCCATGACATGGCCTTGTTTTTCTAGGTCTTACACGTTTTCTGCCATTGACTGGCAGGGTACTATCTTACCATCTTTCTACTGCTTGCCCTCAATGAAAAATACTTGATTCTTTTCCTCTCTGAGATGTTTCTGTCTCCCATAGTCTCTGAGTTTCACAAGTTTTCCTGATGTCATTTGCTCACATATCCCTATTGGGATACTGCCTACGGTTAAAAATAACTGCAAAGAAATAGCAAGTTGTTTTCAATCCTATTTTTACCGTAATATTGACATTGTTTTTCTGGAACTATTGTTGGAATGCAGTAGGCAAGAAATTATGCTGGTGTCTTTGAGGCCAAGAATGTTGGCACAATACCCAAGTGTCGAGCAGAGAACGTGGGCATAGGCATTGTGACCTTAAGACAGTCTAAGTTGAAGATATCAATAGGAACTCATAATATATATTCTCTTGAAAAATATGTACTCCCCAGTTCTGCCTTACACAAGAGGCTTAGAAAGAATTATAGTACAAACTTCGGTTTCTCAATAGCATTTCCTGTTACAAGGAAGCAAGGCTACTTCAAGAACTGGTCAATCCCAGAGCATTGTAAAGATGAGCCTGCAGCGTCTTATTTTATTAGAGGTCAAGAGAGCTATCAAAGACACTGCGTTCAGGTGGAAAAGAGTCAACAGCTAACTTGAAAGAGTTCTGACTGACCAAAGGTGGTTCAACTTGAGCTTCAAGAAGAACAATGTATGTCATGACCTGAAACATTTGAACCTGTAAAACATTAAGGAGCTCAAAATATTATGAAGAAATCTCAATGGCCACTGTGGAAGCACTGTTAGACCAACTTATTTTTCTCATAATAAATAGCAAAGAAAAAGCAAGCTATTTATTTTAATTTCTTATATGATTTAGGTAACAAGTTCTTCTTTTTAGAAAAATCTTAGCTAATGAGGAAGGAATGGTTGATATGGCAAAATATCACCAATTTCTGCTTGTAAAGTAATAATTGATCATCAAAGGTGACCAAAATAATTGTGTAGGGAAAGGTAAAGAAGGGCTTTATCATGGATAGAATGCCACTTACACTCTCTGATGAATTTTAAATGAATTCAGAAGGACATACAACGTGATGTGGTGCAAGCAGAAGTATACAATCCCACCTAGAAATATTACCCCTGCACACCCTCGGTCAAAACAAGCCTCCAGATCAAACAGCTCATGCATAGGCTATTGAGAGGCTTTAGAGCACCATAGTGCTTATGCATTGGACTGCACAAGGTCAGTGAGAAGTTCAAAACCACCAGCCACTTCTGCAGATAGACGGGACTGTAAAGAGTTACAGTATCAGAAACCCACAGGGGTCATCCTACCCTATCCTATAGGGACACTATGAGTTGGCATTGACTCTAAGCCATGGAGTGTGGTTTGAGTTTAAGGGGACACAAAACCACAGGTATGAATGAGCAAAATTCAGAATGCATCAAACTGCCCTAGACAAATGCACTGGGCATTGTTGTTTGTAACAAATAAATGAGGGAAATGGCAGAAAAGGAACTAAATTAAAAGAGATATAAGAGACTAAATTATACATGTAAAGAATGTTGAAAGGGAAATTGATTTTTTACATATATATTCTCCCACAATAAGAAAGAGATTCAGGAAATATATCAACTGCATATAGCATACAGACTTTATTTAGAATTTAATTGAATAAAATCAGTTGTATGCACAGACATATACACAAATGAAGAAAACTGAAGAGCATATGGATATTTTTATGTTATTAAGGAATTGCTTTTAAGTGTCAAGCAGGTATAGAAGTTGTGATTTAAGTCTTTGTATTTTATCGATATATCCTGAAATATTTATAGATAAAATGTATATTCTTTAAATATTACTTCAAAATAATCCAAAGGAAAGAAAATCCGAAGTGAACAATATCCTGATGTGCCTGAGACTAAAGGATTTCCTATGACATAGGACTTTCAGTGCTATTGTCTTTTTTTTTCAAAAAAAAATTTAATTAGCCACTCTTACAGATATTATTACAATCCATAGTTCCATTAGATTGAGCAATATTGTACAATTGCTGTCATCTTTTTCAGTACATCTTCTTTCTTCTTGAACACTTTGATAATCACCTCCCCTTCATCCCCTCCCTCCTTTACCTTACCACCCTCATGGACCTAATATATTAGATATATAATAATTATTTTTGTCATATTTATCCATCAGATGTATTCACTCACCTTTCTTTGTTCATTCCCCTTGAATGAAGTTATACATTCATCAATGCTATCAGTTCCCTCTTCCTCCCCTCCATCCTCTCTTCCCATGACCTTGATGAGTCATTACTCTAATTACTGTTTCTGAGGGGGCCTATCTAACTTGGATTTTGTGCATCGAACAATCTTGATTGCACAGGTGTGCATATGCAAGTCTGGCAAGATTGGTGAGACAAAACTAAGGCCAGAATAGTGGGGGGAGAAATATTAAAGAAATAAAGGATAGTCGTGTGTTTTATCAGTGCTGTACTGCCCCCTGAATATATCATCCCTTCTGTGTGTGACTGTCCAATTATTGTATAGGTTTGGGGTCTCCACTTTGTTCATGCTCCTTCACATCGATTTGATTGCTGGTTCTTGAATTTCTGATATCTGTTCCCATTGACATCTTATGATCACACAGGCTGGTGTGATTCTTCCAGGTGGACTTTGTTGCTTCCCTGCTAGATGGCCACTTGTTTACTTCAAGCCTTTAAGACCTCAGAAACTATATCGTTTAATATCCGGGTACCATCAGCTATCTTCACCTCATTTGCTTATGCACCCATTTTGTCTTCAGTGATTGTGTTGGGAAGGTGAATATCATAACTTGCCACAATATTAGAACAAATAATTCTTATACTGAAGTTAAATTTAAGTAGAAGCCCAAGTCCATTTCCTTATTGTGTATGTGTATACATATGCATACACACACATGCTGTGTGTACTCGAGCATAAGCCAAATTTCCGCACATTTTTATGCAGTTTTTGTGGTAAAATTAGGTGCCTCTATAGTAAACATGTATATATATACATATATACACATACCTATATGTATATCCATATATATATATCCACATATCTACCCAGCATTAGAGATGTACATGTATACATATCTATATTTATATCTGTTTATATTATTTTTACTACCTAGTTCTTTCCTCTATTTCTTTTTTCTTTCCTCCTGCCCCCACTATCATGTTCACCCATCGTTTACCTCTCAGAAATTCCTCTCAGCTACATCACAATTGGTCAGGCACCACCACCAACTCCCCCTCCTCACCTTCAATTTTAGTTCTTTTCTATTCCCTTGTACCTGATGGTATTGGCTCCCCCCTCCCCCCCCCACCTCCTCTTCTCCCATGCCCCCATGGAACCATCAGTCCCATTGCTATCTCCTTGAGATTGTTTATACTGCCTATCTTATAAAACTAAACATCAAAAGGGGGAGGGGAAAGAAACATATATACAAAGTTCCAGGTCTACCTACTCGATTTTGTGAATCCCTGCCCCCCCCCCCAAATGGTTCAGATGAGGTGCCAAGCACTGCCCCTGGTATCAGGCACCTATTTTTGGAACTCTGCAGAGACATCATGGCTGTACTCCCATCAAGGATCCCGAAGTCCCCTCTTCTCCCCTCTTCGTTTACCTGCCTACGAGGAGGTCAGACTGGCCACACTCCCCGTATTGTCTTTTCAGTACTGTCCTCTGTAGCTCTGTGATCTAAGGAGGGGACTTCATAGCCTGAGCAGGGCTGGTCCTGCAGTCCTCTCTGTGAACTAGTTGTTCCAAACAGGAATATTACCCTCAACACTAGGTGTGCCATAATGAGGTTCTCTCTCTCTCTCTCTCTCTCTCTCTCTCTCTCTCTCTCTCTCTGCCCCCCCCTCTTTCCTACTTAGTTTGTTTCCATGTGGACAGATTGGCTGCTCTCACCAGACTGTATCTTTAGTATTGTCTCCTGTATCTCTGTCATCAAGAAAGGGGAACATCATGACTTAAACTGGGACTGGCCCTCAAGTTCTGCCTGTCAACTAGCTGCTCCATGCAGGTACGCCCTGAAGGACTGATGCACTGGAATGAGGTATTTCTCTCTTCTCTCTTCTCTTCTCTAATCAATCAATCAATCTCTCTCTGCCCCCCCCCCAAAAACAATACCTTCCCCATGGGAGGATTAGTGTCCTGCTCCCCAAATGTCAACTTTTCTTTTTTTCTTCCCTTTTCCCTCGGTGGGCCTTAAAGGTATGAGGGAGAAGGAAGAGATGCCTTTTAGCCCTGGTGTTCTCTCATCTTTTTTGTTTCTTCTTTTATTGTTGATGCCATATGCTGGCCTCTACCATAGTACCTGGTCCTTAGCCTGGACACTATGCATTATATTCACTTTCCTCTACACCTGCTGTGCTGTTTCAACTTACCTCAGTGGACTCATGTTGTACTTGTCCTTTTGTGCTTGGCTAACTTCACTCTGCATAATTTCCTCTGACTCTTTCCAGGAAATGATATGCATCATGTTTTCATCGCTGCTTTTGAGAGATGTGTAATACTCCAATGTTTGTACATACCAGAGTTTTTAATCCATTCATCTGTTGATGGAAATTTAGGTAGTTTTCAATTCTTTGCAATTGTGAATTGCAGTGTGAGGACATGGGAGCGCAGATGTCTCATCATAGTCTGCTTCTTACTTCTTCTGGGTATATACCCCATAGGGGGATGGCTGGGTCATAAGGTAACTTGATTTCCATTTGTTTTAGGTGCGCCAAATCATTTTCCACAGTGCCTGAATGTATCTAAAAGACCACAAGCAGTGGATGAGAGTTCCTATCTTGCCATACCCACTCCGACATTTGTTGCTTTCTGTTTTCTTGAATTGGGCTACATTTGTGGGTGTTATGTGGTATCTCGTGCATGTTTTAATTTGCATTTTCCAGATGACTAATGATCAGGAACACTTTCTAATATGTTTATTGATCATTTGGGTTTCCTCTGTTGTGACATATCTTTCAGGTCTTTTGTCCACTTCATTTTACTCTTATTGCAGGTTTGCACAGTTTTGTAGATTTTAGTAATAAGCCCTTTATCTGATATGTCATTGCTGAATATCATTTCCCAGTCTGTGGGCTCTTTTATTACTGTCTTGATGAAGTATTTCGATGTACAGAGGTGTTTTATCTTAAGTTTGACCCACTTGTCTATTTTAGCTTCCTCTGCATGTGTGTCCTTCCCTATTTCTGTTAGCCTATGTATTCCCTGCACAAAGGTTCTTCAGTTTGCCCCAATTCTCTTATTGATGATAATAGTTTGGGGTTTTGCCTTGAGGTCTACGATCCACTCTGAATTTGTTCTTGTGTATAGAGTGAGATAAGGGTCTTGTTTCATTTTGCTTCAGATAGATAGCCAGTTTTTCAACACTATTTGTTAAAGAGGGTGTCCACATCCAATCAGATACTTTGGGGGTTCATATTGAAGATGAGTTGTATGTATGTTACTGATTTTTATTTCTGGATTTTCTATTCCTTTCCATGGGTTGAAGAATCTGTAATTATACCAGTACCATGCTTCTTTGACATCTGTGGCTTTATGATACGTTTTAAGTCTGGTAACACAAGCCCCTCCAACTCCATTTTTCTTCTTGAAGAGTTCTTTGCTAATGTGGGGCATCTTCCCTTTCCATAGGAAATTGGTAGTCAGTTTTTTCATTTCTTTGTAAAAAGATGCTGGTATGTGTATCAGGATTGCATTGAACTTCTATAGAACCTTATTATGCTCACTGACTTATGATATACTGCTCCCTTTAGGATTATGTAGTGCCCATCCTCATCTCATTATGGATTGCATGTTGCATTCAATTTTTTCAGAGATTAGGATTGCAACTCCTGATTTTTCAAAGTTGCCATTTTCTTGGTATACTTCTTTGATATCTTTACAATATTGGGTCTTCCAATCCATGAGCATGGGATATTCTTGCACTTCTGAAGATCACTTTTGGTTTCTTGTAATAATGTTCTGCAGTTTTCCTCTTACAGATCTTTTGGGGGTTTTTGTTTGGGTAAGTAAACCCCTAGATATCTCAATTTATACTTGGCTATTGTGAAGGGTTTTACCTTCTTGATTTCTTTTTCTGTGATCTTAACCAATGTATATAGCAATCCAATTGACTTTTGTTTGTTGATATTGTATCTTGCCAAACTTTACCATATTCTACTCTTGCTTCCAGCACTCCTATTGTGTGGTGACTATGGGTTTCAATACGTAAAATCGTGTCATCTGATCTTATAATTTTTTCCTTTTCTTCAAAGTTGGATAATTTGACTACTATATGCCTCGGTGATTTCTTCCTGGGGTTTGATCTTTCTTTTTGGTGTACTCTCTGCTTCCTGGACAATTGTCTGATTCCGATTCACTAATTTGTGGACACTTTCTTCCAGGAATTCCCATGCTATTTGGGCTGTGGACTTCATCATTATGTCTTGTTCTGGTATCACAATTATTCTGTCATTCCTCTAAATAATGCCATCCATTGTTCTCAGATTTTCTTCAGCTTCCTTGGTTATCTTGTTTGATTGTCTTCCCATGTGTTGAAATTTGCTTGGCTCTTTTCTTTGCTGATGCAGTTTCCTGCCTCTTCTTGCCTGTTGGTGACGTCTCTTATTAATTTCTTTGATTCTGTTGCCTCATACCATCACTCTTGTAGCTCCCTTCAGTATGTGGACTCTATCATTTCTATGGTTTCATCCTTTTTTCTGAATTAAAGCCCTCATATCCTGTATGACTCTAGGGAGCATTCTACTGATTTCTTTCTATGGCAGGTCAACATCTGGTTATTCCATGAGCAATGTTAGGTTCAGGTCTTCCTTTGACAATGCATTTTTTTCTCTTGCTTTCTCACAGAGGTTGCTGTTGCAGGTTGTTGTCTCAGTGCCATTTTTTGGGAGTCAGGAGCCCTGAGTTATCTCTCTGAGAAGTTAGTAAAAATGATTCTGCGTGCTACTTGTCACCAGCTTCGCTGCAGGATTGGGCTGCTTCTCTATCTCAGCAAAGGTTTACTCTTTCCTTAGACAACTGGAATTACCTATTTTTAGGGAAGATCAGATGTACCTCTCAGGCAGCTGCAGGCAAAGCACTTGTGAGTAATAAAGGTTGTGCTTTGCAGGTTAATTGTACAGGAAGGGGCAGCAAAGTGCCTGCATTTCTGGGAGCCCCATGGAGGACAGATGTGGGTGCCCATGGTGGCGGAGAGCACCCAATAGGGTGGGTGAGGGGCCAGCAATGATAAAAACCCACTGTGGCACAGGTGGTGCAGTCTGGAATATCCCAGGTACTAGGCCACAAGTCGCTGAAGCTCAACAGTGCCAACAGTGAAGGCAGGCCAGGATAACGCTGTGAGGAAGTTGTCAGAGCAAAATTATGGGGTGCTGTGAGAGTTAATTATATGTCCCAGGCCCCCTCCTCTTACTCCCATTCAGTCTTATAGTCCCCAAGCTCAGTGATCGCCACAGAGCTCCTAATGAAAGCCCTTTCCCTCAGCACTATCTTGCCTCAAGTTCAGCTTCTATTATTTCAAGCAGCAATTCTTGCTGGAAGCACAAAAGAGGATTCCACTAAACGTTAAAAAAAAGTGTATAGTGTGAGAAACTATACGAAGTTAAAAGTCTGTGAAATAAATTAAAAAAGAAAAGAGAAACATGTTGATATGGAAATGAGAAAATTTTGCCATTTCATTGCTAAGCGTGTGCTAATTTAGCTAAATACCCAAGCATTTTAGGTCATGGGCTTTTCAAAGCCACAAAGATTGATATTGATTCATGGGCTTTGAGAGAGTAGCCACCCCTCTCCATCCATGTGTCACAAATGTGCCAGATTTTCACAGAGGCTCTCACTTCCTCAGCATCAACTTCAGCTAAAGGATTGCAGATTTTATGGACAAGAAATTGAAGATGAGAACACAATATTCCTCAATTTCACACAAAATTCAATTGCCAATCCTAAGAGCATGAACAAGGTTGAGTGAGTCATGCTACAGAGTGGTACATCAAGATGAAGCTCTGCAGAAATGTTCACAATCCAAAGCCACTGGCCTTCAGAGTCAGAATATGAACAGGACTATCAAAACAGATTATAATTTAAATTTAAGGGGGGGGTGGATCTACTTTTAAGGACAAATTTAACTTATCTGTGAGGGATAAGATACAATGGTTTCAGATTCATTTGTATGTCTCCTCCCACACTCTGCTGAAAATGTCATTAATTAAATCCAGTGGTATCGCATAGAATTGATAAGATGTTTGGTTCCCAGAGATGAATTTGGGACCGAATCATCCAGACCCAACTGGCTTTCCTCTCCATTGTCTTTCTTGACCTCCATTCTGCCTGAGCATCCTCATTTCAGTGAGCTGAGCAGAGCACTGGGGGCGGGGACATCAACTCTGATTTCTCACCTCAAGCAATACAAGGAAGCAATCTTTGTGGTGAGAATGACAGAGGCCTAGTAGAAGAATGACTGGAGGGCAGGAAGGCAGAGCAGGGCTGTGGATTTCCATCTCGGCCCCCATCCTTGAGTTAACGGCCAGAGACTTTTTAGGAGATTAGACTGTTAGGAGATTTAGACTGTTTAGGAGATTCACCCTTCCTTCTTGTTGAGTCTATTGTGGCTTTGACAAGCCCTGAGGAAGGGATGCTGGGATCAGCGGGGCACGCAAACATATAGGAGCTGCATATTATTACAAACACTTAGTCCTATCCCTGAATCTTATGTCTAAAAGTAATGAGCCTTCCTTCATCTGATACAGTTGAGAATCCACCTGCTTGGGCTTCCGTTAGATTCCATGTTATGGGGTGACTTATTATGTTCTTGGAAATATAAATAGCACTATAAATGTATATACACACATTCACACACTCGTATACACATATTACCTCACTTATCATATTTTTCGAACCCTAAGATACATCTGACCATAAGACACATCTAGCTTTTTGAGCAGGAATACAAGAAAAAAGTATTCTGAACCAAATAGTACCAATATATGAAAATGTTTTGGGGTACCACACCTTCGGACCATCAGATACACCCTCTTTGGTCCAAAAAAATATGGAAATTCTCACAACTACTCTATCGTTGCTGATATCAACCACCCCCCTGCACTTTCCTACTTGGGAGGCTCTGTGGATGCAAACAATTAGCGTACCCAGTGGCTCACCCAAAGGTTGTGGGTCTGAGTCCACCTGTAGGCACCTTGGCAGCAAGGCCTGGTAATCTACTGTCAGGAAATCATCCACTGAAAACCCCATGGAGCACAGTTCTACCATGACACAAATGGTGTCTCTATGAGTCAGAATAAATTTCAAAGCAACTGGGTTTTCTTCACACCCCAACCCATTGAGCGTTGGAAATGGAGGGAAGATGGTATGACAAGCTCTGTCTGAAAAGCCTATTTGAGCTAATTAGCATTTGTTTGAAGTAACCCAACTCCAAAAACGTCTTTAAAACAATAGCTTTATTGATTTATAAATCACATATGGTTCAGACATTCAAAGTGTATAATTATGTTTATATTCTGTGGGTTAGGATACATTAACCTAATTATGCAATAATTTTCATTATTGCATTCCACAATTCCCATCATTCCCAAAGAAACCCATTCATAGTCATAACCCTTTCCCCATCCTCACAGCCCCTGATAAACACTAACTCACTTTCTATGGTCACCCTAACTCAACAGACATTCCTTTAAGTGTGATTAGTGAACCCAGTGTAAATTCAAATTAAGAGATTGGGTAAGGGTTATTGCTTATCTTGAAGAAGGCAATTACACTTCTGTTTATGGGTAAACTGAGTGAGGCAAGTTGCCATTGGAGAAAATGCTTAACGTCACTTCTATAGACCCCAAGGGGAGATTACACCTGATATCATGTTCCTAATTGGACACATTTGACATGGTTGTTATCCAGACGTTGGTGACCCAGACTATAGGTTATAGGCAATTAGGACTTTAGACTCTGCCCATTCTTTGTTTTCAACAGTTTTATTGGCATAAAATTTAGTGTTATACACAGCAATAGCTCAATAGCATCAAGAAAAATTGGAAAATCATCACCACAATCAGCTTTAGAATATGTTCTTAATTCATTTACTCCTTGTTATTAGTTCTCCCTTACCCCTAAGCTTCCCTCTCATACTCCAAGGGAGTATTAATCCATTTACTGTCGTTATAGATTTACCTATCTTGGATTTCATATATGGAAAAAACATTTTTAAAAAACGAGCAAAGCAAACGACAAAAAAATTAGCAAAGCAAAATAGATAAAGACCTCAGTAGAAAATAAAGCAGAAAATATTAAAAACTAGAATGTGTTAGTCTATGTAGACTAGAGGAATTCATAGAAACTCTTATGTGTATAAGAAAGAGTTTTATATAAAGGGTAATTAATTGTACATTAAGAAAATATCCCAACCCAGTCCAGTCCAAGGTTATAAGTCCGATGTTAGCCCATATGTTTGATACCAATCTATAAAGTCCTCTTCAGAATCATTAGCATGCAATGGTGTCAAATGCAGAATGGTCACAAGCCAGTGGGTAGAAAGTCTTTGGATTCAGTGGTGTTGTAAGCATCTCGATGCTGGCAGGGGTCTTCATGTGACTCCTCTAGGTCCTGGTTTCTGGCCACATTAGGGTAGGTCCATATGGCTTCTCCTCAGGGATGGCTCACAGGGGTCCAGACTTGTCACTGGAGTGTCTTCAAGAGAATGAACTGAGAGAAATAGTGTCTTCTGCCTCCAAGCAGGAAGTACCAGATTTCCCAGAATTCTCAGAAGGCCTGCCCACACAGAGGTCTCATTGGCTGTTTTCAGATTAACAGGCTAGACTCCCCCTGCACTCTTAATCCTCAAATTGACACCAGATTAGGTGACTGCCACATGGAGCAAATTTAAATGGATAATAAAGAAAATCAAATAATAAGGTACTAAATTTTAGCCTAACTGACCTTTCAAGGTGCAGAATACCTTTCACAGGCTCCACCAAACTGAAAAACAAACTCACTGTCATTGAATCAATACCAATTCATAAGACAGGGTAGAACTCTTGTGAGTTATCTGAAGCTGTAACTCTTTATGCGGGTAGAAATTCCTGTCTCTCTTCCCTAGCTAGCAGGTTCTAAGTGCTGTTCAAGCCAAGAGGACTTTACATCAAGTTCTCTTGAAGAAGGTCTCTTTGGGTTGCTTTATACCCTTCAGTGTAGTGAGCCCTGTTGGGCAGGGCTGCCCCAGGCTTCACCTGCTCAGGACCATGCAGAAGTGAGGCCCAAGCAGTCCCCTGTGGTCAGAACGACACCTGGAAGCATGGATCACCTGCGCCCTGGAGTTATTTGCTCCTGGTTATCAATTAAATTGCGTCCCCATAAATATGTATTACAGATCCTACCTTGTGATCACAGTGTGATGCGGGCTTGGATTTTCTTTGTTATGTGAATAAGGCAGTGTTGGCGCCGGGCATGTTTTAAATCACTGTCTTCTGAGAGAAGGAAGAACAGAGAGGGAGATGTGTGCCGTAAGACCACAAGGGGACCTGGGAATAAACGTTAACAGCCCAACTCAGAACCACTTTGCCGTCAGGGTTTCCCAGGTCACACCAGAAGGATACAATTTGGAAATACATCTAAGTGAACTGAATTTTACCTTAAACTTATCTGTAGCAAATTTAAGGAACCTAAATACTCCTTTGGACTTAAGGCTGAAATGTCCTAGTGTGAGAAGTAGATAACCACTATCCCACATTCATGGAATTTGTGACTTTGGGACTTTGGTTCAGATCTCTTGCTTTGAGGGTGCTTAATGGCTTAGGACTACCATATATTAATTATCCCCATGCTCTTTTTTTGACATGGGTTAGTCTATCAGGCATGGTTCTGCCTTTTTTGAATGGGTGTTACCGAAGTTGTCCCTATCCCCAACCTAACCTCTCACTGTTCATGTAAACAGCATAGTAGTTCTGGAACTTACGCTTTTAATCAGGGCAAGTCGACAATTCACATACTGTGGTCTAAAAACCCAGCCTAAACATGTAAAATTTTCTTGCCCCAATAATGTTCTACATTCTCCACCATGGGATAAACTACTGATACTAGCAATAGAATTATCTCATGCCCCATGAAGATGATTTATAATGTTCTCCAATAAAATGATAACAATGCCTCTGCACTGAGCCATGGACATATATAAATATATGCAAGCACATGAATGGACTATGGGCTCACATTTAATCCTAGCCTTAATCTAAGAACAATTAGTTTCCATGACATGGCTCTATTCCACACTTTCTTTCATCGGCAGGTGACTGAAGACAGGAGAGCTATAGCAAAAATTGGTTAAGAAATCTGATGGCGCCTAGTTATCTGAGAGAATCATGCCTGAAAGGCATGTCTCAAAACACCCAGCCCTCTAAGAGAGACCTCCGCTAAGTCCACAGGAAGAAGCACCTCAGCCAGTGTGATCCCGAGATTATAAACAATAAAATCCAAATCCAGAGGAGGGGATGGTATCAGGCCTTAAATTCTGAACACCTGGTTTGTAGAAGGGTATGGATGACAGGGAAAGCCCCAAATCCATTTATTTACAGGATCCCCACAAGGATTCAGCCTCTGACCATAATCCAGAGATGTGAATAGCCTTGCTATCAGAAAACATGATGAAGTCCATTATGGCAGATGTAGTTAGGTTAAAATGTAACACTACAATTCGATCTCTCCTTTGACCCATTTTAAATCTGTTCCAGTTTTTAATATTTTGTGCTTTCCTCTTAATGGAGGCTTTCTCTGTTTTATTTTGTCACTGTTGGTTTCCTTTCCTCATTTTCATCTCAATTTTGTTTTGTATGCTTTTCTGTATATGGACTATAGAATAGGTAAATCTATAGAGTCAGTAACTGGACTAAAAATTGCCTAAGGACATGGAACAGGAGGTTGGGGAGAAATGGGGGCTAATAGCAATGAGTACAAGAAAGAAGAAAATGTTCTAAAATTTATTGTAGTGATCATTGCACAACTCTTCAATGTTACTGGACTATTTATTGCATTGTATGATGTGTGAATTATATGGCAATTAGAGTATACATGTGTATATGTACCACATATATACATTTTTACATATTGATTTTATATCTTATAATCTTTATTGAAATTTCTTATTCTAACAGTTCTCATGTGTGAGTGAATTCCTTAGGATTTTCTATGTACAGCTTCCAAACACTATTGACTAGAGGCCCAATATCTGAATGGTCTTTTCAGAGACAAGCCTCCTATTATTATTATGTGTGAATTAAAGTGCATTTTTTGCTACCTTTGTGTCAGTTTTGGCCACCTGACATCTATCTCCTCCCTCCCATTCCCACTGCTCTCCTCCTGCCTTAAAAAAAAGTAACCTGCTTTCATCTAGGGAATGTATTACCTCCTCCACTCTTGATGCATAAAAGTTAGGGAACTCCACTTCCAGGTGCAGTCATGTGATGCAGGACAAACCAATCAGAGACTCCTATCCATTTGGCCATAATATTTTGTTCGGGGCTAAGCACTCACCATTGACTCACCGATGACTCACCATTCTTGGACTTGGAAGCAAGCCATATGGTCATGTGCTTTTCTTTTCTGCTTCATCAAAACAGAAGAAGTATATACAGAGATGGAGAAAGCAGAGATGGACGGACTGTATCACTTCATCTCAAGACCACATTAGCCTGCAAGTCCCATCTAGCCCCTATTTGGATAGGTGACCCACTTAAGAGTGGGTTCTTTGTCCCATGCCATGATGCTACATCAGATCATAAGTAAGGCATTAATAACCTTGGGAGATGAGAATTTTCCTATGCAACTCCTAAGAGTTGTATTTTAAATAGATGGTCTATTGATCAAGGTATGGCAAACACTTTTAAAAGTATCATTGTGCTGTATTTTTCCATTTTGTGAGGGAGGCTGATTTTCAGTGGGGACACACGTTTGAATTATTCAGCTCTACCTGTGGCACTGCACTTTGCTTGGATTCTATATGCAGCCCTGCTGGTGGTAATTTATAAAACAGTTCAGACTCCCTTCTCTCCCAGCAGTTTTTGCTAAGAGTGAGTTTGCTATCTGAGAGACTAAGACCATGCAGACTCATCTTCCTAGTATTTTTTAAATGAATCCCTTTAGATGGAAGGAGGTAGCTTAAGTTTATCAGTGCACTCCTTTAGAGTTTTGCATAATAGTCAACAGTGTTCAATAAGCCAGAAAAACAAAAAATAAAATCCAATTACACAAAGGAGACTGATAATTCCTACGCCTTCTTTACAACTCACAAACCCTAACCTTGAATTCCAAAGAGGAAAAAACTTCTCTTAGTTTATGATTTAACCTTCTCCAAGAACAGCAGAGGTTTTGCACTTTGGGTACCAAAAACTGTTCCCTCCAGCTGAATTCTTTTAGATGATAGGTAGCAAGGAATTGCTCCAGGGAAGGACATTTTTTAATCTCCCAGCTATAGATTTACTTAGAGAGGAGGCTAAAGAGGTCAGAGTCTGGGTCTCCTCTGACTAAAAGGGATTGACTTATCAAGTGGAACTTTTATAATGCTTCCTTAAGTAAAATTTATAGGCGTGTTTAGCAGTTTGAATTTGGAATCCGTCAAATTTGGATTTGAAAATTTGCATCTGTCTCTCATTAGAATGTGCTCATGAGAAAGTTATGGCTCCACATTGAACATCAAATTCCTCTTCTGTAAAATGGGACTAAACACCAACCCTATCTCTTAGGGTTCTTTTGGAGACTGCATGGGGTGAAGACAAAAACAAAAACAAAACAAAAAACAAAGAAACACACTCTTGCTGTTGTGGTTAGTAAAATAGAGAATCAGTAAACAACAGAAGATACTGAGTGAGATGGATTAATGGTGGACCCTAGCACAGCAACATTGTGAGGATGCAGCAGGACTAGGAAGTGTCTTATTCTGTGGTTGTATTGTACCCGGTGTACCTGGTGTTGCTAGGAATCAAGGTCACCCACAGGAGAACGGGTTTCAGCAGAGCTTCTAGACTAAGGACAGCCTATGAAGAAGGAATCAGCTACTCACCCACTTTGGAGAAAATAGTCACTGAGAATCTTATACATATCATGGAAACTCGTCAGATACTAAAAGTCTAATGAATGGTAGCAGGACTTTGTCAGAGATAGTGCCAGAAGATGGATGGCTAGCATCTGAAGGAACTCGAAATGTGATTGAGGTGAAGTTTTATTCTCAAACTAAAATCAACTATGGAGACATGACTAGAGTCAAGCCTATGGGAATGAAGACTTCTGGAACTGCCTTTGCTGATGGGTCATGACTTAAGGTGAAAAGAAACAGCTGCAGAAAGTCCACTATTAATCAGAACTTGGAATATATGAAGGGTGAATCTAAGAAAATTGGAAGTGATCAAAAATGAAATGGAACACATGAAGATCAATATCCCAGGCTTTAGTGAGCTGAAGTGGACAGGGATTGGCCACTTTGAATCAGAAAATCATATGACTGGCTATACTGAAAATAGCACAATCAAGAGGGATGGTGCTACATTCGTTGTCAAGTACATCTTGAAATCTTTGATAGAATTATATCTATACCCCTTCAAGGAAATCCAATCAACATAACTATTATTCAAGTTTATGCACAAACCACATAGTGATGAACAAATTGAAGAATTCTACTATTGTCTTCAGTTTGAAATTGATCAAACATGCAATCAAGTTGCTTTGATAATCATTGGTAATTGAAATATAAGTTACAAAAAAGAGGAAGAAACAGTAATTAGAAAACATCGTCTTGGTGATAAAAATGAAACTGGAGATCTTGTGATGGATTATTGTCAGAGCAATGACTTGTTCATATGGTGACTGAACACTTGGAGTTGTCCAGGTGAAATTCACAGAAATAAAATTGACTATATCTGTGGGAAGAGATTATGGAGAAACTCAATATCAGCAGCCAAAGTCAGGCCCGGGACTGACTGTGAAACAGATCATCAATTGCTTATATGTAAGTTCAGGTTGAAGCTGGAGAAAATTAAAATAAGTCCATAAGAGCCAAAACCCTACCTTAAATCTAACACACCTGAGTTTCAAAAACATCTCATGAACACCTTTTTTTTCATTGAACACCAGTGACAAACTACAGTGATGAGCTGAAGAAGGACATTAAGAACATTCATAAGGAAAGCAAACAGTCATTGAAAAGGCAAGAGAGAGAGAGAGAGAGAGAGAGAAGTGGATGTCAGAAAAGGCCTGGAAATTGCTCTTAATCATAGAGAAGTTAGGGGAAATGAAAGAAATGATGAAGACAAAGAGTTGAATAGAAATTTCAAGGAAAAAAAGTAAAATATTCTAATGAAGTTTGCAAAGACCTAAAATAGAAAACCACAAGGGAACATATGCTCAGCATATCTTAAATTAAAAAAAAAATCAAGACACATTCAAGCCTTGAATTGCAAGATGGAAAGATTCTATTTGCAAAATATCGAGTGATGTAGGAATGAGTGTACCTGATTTTGACAACCCAGTGTAACACTTTACTCTTGTAGAAGTGTCTGCTAATTTGGGGTGACCTTAGCACAATCTTGTATGGCAGCAACTGAATGATCTTCTCCCTCTCCTCTTCTCTTGAGAAACTGTCCCCTGCTGAGGTGAAGTCTCCTCTGTTGAAAGGGATTTTAGAATGCACACATAAAGGGTGTGATATATGGTTCATAGACCCTAGGCAGGCTCTCTGCCCCATTGCTTAGAAAACCAGATTAAAAGATTATATGATCTGGGCTGAGCCCCGGTGGAACTGCAGCCCGCGGGTTTGGCGGTTCAAATCCAGCAGCAGCTCTCAGGAGCAGCACTGGGTAGCACCCACAACCACCAGTGGCAGTGATGCCCACACACACACACACAAAAAAAAGATTACATGATCTAAGAGAAGATGTTTCTCTCCACTTTGGTGTTTATTCTTTGTGGCAGTTACATATCTACTGTCCACTTGAGCAAAGGGGTGGAATCTACCCTGTCCATCATCTCATGGCCAATGAGGCCTCTATGTGGGGATGGCCTTCTCTGGAGGATTCTGGGAACTCCTGTCTTCCTCTCTGAAGATGGGACACACACTCTCTGCTTCGTCTTCCTGATGAAAAGACACACAGAGCCATGCTGATCCCAGGCAGAGCCTTGGAGCTGAGATGTTGCCACCACCACTGGATCCACAAGACCGTCTCCCCACTGGTCTGTGATCTTCCTGCATTCAGTATCATTGCTTTTGCTATGTGAGTCTAAAGAAGATTTTATGGACTATTATCACACATAGGGGCTAATATCAGACTTATGGACTTGACCTAGACTGGGCTGGGATGTGTATTCAATATACAATTACTTTTTTTAAAAAATCATTTTATTGGGGACTTGTGCAGTGCTTATAACAATCCATTCACCCATCCATTGAGTCAAGCACATTTGTACGTTTGTTGCCATCATCATTCTCAAAACATTTGCTTTCTACTTGAGCCCTTGGTATCAGCTCATTTTCCCCCCTCCCTCACTGCTCCCCCCTCTGTCATGAACCCTTGATAACTTATAAATTATTATCTTTTCATTTCTTACACTGTCCAACATCTTCTCTCACCCACTTGTCTGCTATCTGTCCCCCCAGAGAGAAGGTTATATATTGATTCTTGCAATCAGTTCCCCCTTTCTATCCCACCTTCGCTCCACCCGCCTGACATCCCCACTTTCACCACTGGTCCTGAAGGGTTCATCTTACCCTGGATTCCCTGGGTTTCCAGTTCCTATCTATATCAGTGTACATCCTCTGGGCTAGCCAGATAACAACTGCCCTTTTATATAAAACTCTTTCTTATACACATTTGCATATCTATGAATTTGTTTCTCTAGTCAACCTGGATGAACACATTCTTATAGTAGTAGACTTATGCAATATTTGCCCTTTTGTGGTTGACTAATTTCACTCAGCACAATGGCTTCCAGGTTCATCCATACCATGAAGCAGTTATGATTTCATCACTCTTTTTTAGGGATGCATAGTATTCCATTATGTGTACATACCAGTGCTCCTTGCTTCATTCTTCTACTGGTGGACATTCTGGCTGTTTCCAGTTTTGCGCTGTTGTGAACTATGCTGTAATGAAAATGAGAGAGCATATGTCTGTTCACATTTTGACTCTTACTTCTTCAGGTTATATGCCCAGCCAAAAGTATTGCTGGGTTATAAGGTATTTCTAATCCTAATTATTTTAAGTAAGACCATGTTGCTTTCCACAGTGGTTTTGCATTGCTTTTCTAGTTTAAATGAAGTTATTTTCTTATTTAAGCTTTCAGATGGTCTACGCTATAGAAATAAAATTGATGTTTGCATATTGATCATATACCCTGAAACCTTGCTGGATGTATACACATTTAGGATGAACACATCTTTTGGGGGAACACAAAATAACTCTTAGCAGTGATTAATAAATGGTTTTATTTTATTATTGTTCCTTAGTTAGCAGTTGAAAGGTAGGTGGTTTCAATCCAGCTAGAGGTATCTAAAGAGACAGACCCAGTTATTTATTTCTGAAAGATTACAACCTTGAATAGCTGGTGAAGCATAGCTCTATTCTGCATAGAAATGAAAGTTTCCATACATTGGAGTTAACTCAGGGACATTTAGAGTTCTTGTTTAGTTTAGTTTTGATTTGTCATTGCTATCTATCCTGAGTGGGAATGGTGAGCACCAGACACCCCAGTCTTCCCTTAAGAATGCATACTCACAGTTCCAAATTCACAAATCTGAAATGGTCAGCATGAGCAAGCATACATTTGCCCCAGATGAAACAAAGTGTGATCCCCTCCTGCTGCTCTCTTACAAGAAAAATGCATTTTGTTCCAGCAAGGGTTCCAGATACTTCGGCTTTGGAGGCAGTATTGACTTCTGCATTTAGAATATGTGTGTGTACAATATTTATATAGCATGTGTATATATTTATCCATATATAGTATATTTAATACATATATGTATATATTTTTCATTCTAGCGGCTCTAATTTCCTTCTTTTCCTCTTCATTTATTACTGAATTTTATGAGTGTCAAGAGACACCACCATTAAACATTCCACATCTGCCTCTGTTTTTATCCCGCCAACTCTCTTGAAGGCCTCCCTCTTCTGAAATTTAGGCAGGGATGAAGGGATCATGAGCTTATTCCGCTGAGCATCCACCCAGAAGGATGAGTCCCTAGCCAAAGGTGCTTTTCCACCTTCACGGTGGGGTGAATAATGGGAACATTAGGACCTATCCTTCTAGTCATTGACGAACCCACTCTGGGAAGCCAGAGCACCAAGGTGTGGCCGCAGCCATGATGAAGAGGAACAGTGAAAAGCGGGGGGTGGATGGACTCGTGTGGCTATGTATTGGAGAGACCAAGGCTACTTCTGGGCAGTGAAAGAAAAGAGGATACAAGAAAAATGAGTCTTACCAGCTAGAGGGAGAAAGGGATTCAACAAACTGGGAAAAGAAATCTTTCCGTGATGAGGTTGGTCAATCCCATTATTCAATTCAAAGAAAAATACCTTCTGTGAAGGTTTGCTCTTCTGCTAGAGATGACTACTATTAAGTCAATTTGGTAGAGGAACATAGCATGCATATTAAAGCAAATCATTTTATTGGAGAATCCAAACGGGACTAGGTGTTCTGCTTGAAAGAAGGTGGTATGAGACTTTTTTTTTCCCCTTCAAATCATTTTATTAGGAGCTTACACAGACATCATATCATTCCATAATTCAATGGCATCAAGCAGTATTTTACAATTGCTATCATGATCAGTTTCAAAATATTTTCTTCTTTCTTTTTTTAATATAGATTTTATTAGGGGCTTATACATTTAATACATCATTTAATGCATTTTAATACATCGTTTGTATTAAGCATATTTGTATACATGTTGCTACATTCATCTACATTATCTACTTGAACCCCTCCAGCATAAGTTCCTCTTCCCCTCTTGCCTCTAGTTCTTTATTTTTTGAATTCCAATTTCCCATATTTCCCCTTCCCCCTTCTCCTCCCCTATGAACTTCCAATAGCTTACAAATTGTTATTACTTCTTCATATCTTATACTGTATAATATGTCACTTCACTTTTTAAAATACAAGACTTTTTAAAGATATGGGCACTGATGGTCGCACTTAGTGGCACCAAGGTATACAGGGGGCTTTGGTGGGGTTTTCCCCAAATACATCTGGGAGGGAGTGGAATCAAGTCTACTTAGAAATAGTGTTATGGTATAGGAGAAGGAAGTCTATCATCAGATCACAGCCTCCTTTAATGGAGAGGAAGAGAATCAGTTTGTCTTGAGTTTGTGTATCCTTTCACTCATCCTATAAATATGAATTTATGGAATGAATTTTCTGCAGGTGAGGCATTGAAGGTCCAATGATCCAACTGTCACCTTCCATAGGGGTCCAATTCCTAGCCAATGCATGAACCATCCCATGTCCATGGAAGTTTGTGTATTGCTATCATGCTGAACAGGCTTCAGCAGAATTTCCAAACAGCTGAAGCAGGAAGAAAGGCCTGGAAATCAGCGAATAGATCACAACAGTTACTATCCACAAGCAACATGGACAGGACCAGGCATTGTGGGGTCGCCCAGACTCAGGTCCTAACTCCATGCAGCAACTCAGAACTCTATACTGGAGGCTGGGCATACCTACAGTGAAGATGGCACATGATTTCTGTCTCTGCAGGATTTCCATGCAGGTGAGGGAGATGAAACAATAGTCTATGTCATTACATATTCCATTGCAATGAAGATAAATGCTTCCAAGAGGTATGGGGGTCCTTACAGGTGATGATCAGGGACCTTGCGCTGGACTGGGAGATTATGTAAGGGTTTCTTTCATTAACCCTTCTACTGTGCTTTAGAAGACCGCTTACCTAGCAAGCACATTTTCCCAAACCATAGTTCAGACACAGATCATTTCATAACATTGGCTGTAGTCCCCTCGACATTCCAACAGGCTCCCTCTTTGCTCCCTGGGTTTCTGTTGCCACATGGCCCATGGCCCATGTCTCTCCCTGTATTCTCATCTCTGGTTTGGGGTCAGTACTCTCCTCTTGGTCACCTAGAGCTGGTCTTTCTGAGCGGCAGATTCTTTGCCTTGTTTGTTTGAGTCTCATCTATTGTCTGGTTGGAAGGAGGCCTGTGGGGAAACATCCAGTTTCAAGTTAAAATTTTTCTCAGGGCAACAGTCTCAGGGGTTCAAAAGAAGATTTTTGGGGGGAAAGTGACAGGAACAGAGCTGAACACCGCTGGATGAGAAACCACCAAAGGGGCTTTTGTTGTTGCTAGGTACTGTCACATTGCTTGCGACTCAGAGTGACTCTGTGTACAACAGCACGGCCCTGTCCTGTGTCATTGACACAGCTCTTGTTGTGTCTGAGTCCATGGTTGCAGCCACTGTGCCAATCCATCTTCGTGAGGACCTTCCTCTTTGTCGCTGACCCTGTCCTCTATTGAGTATCCTATCCTTTTCCAGTGACTGGTCTCTGCGGATAACATTTCCAGAATATGTGAGAGATGCAACCTCGCCATCCTTGCTTCTAAAGAGCGTGCTTGATGTACTCCTGCCAAGACAGATCTGCTTGTGAGTCGGACTGCGATCCAGGTAAAGAATGTGGCCAGAGCCAAGGCTCTGGGAAGCAGGAGTGACTAAAATGAGAGCGGGTTGGGGTAAGGTGGAGGAATGGGTGGAGCTCGAATAGTGGAGAAGGGGCGCCCATTCCTGGTCCTTAAAACTGAATTGAGAGCAACAGTCTATGTGAGGGGGGCAGCTCTCTAGATGACAGCTCTCTCCCCTTCCTCTCCATGTCGTTGTCGTAAAGGTCCAGCAAAGAAGCATACTCGTAATAAAATGAAAGTATGGATGCGTTTGGAGTCCCCGGGTGGTGCAGACAGTTCGCCACTTGTCTACTCACGAGAAGGCGGGTGTTGAAATGTATCGCAGAGGAAAGATCTGGCAATCAACATCTGAAACACCACAGCAGAGGAAAACCCGAAGAAACACTGTTCTGTCTACTCAGCACACACAGCGTCTCAGCTTGAGTTGGAATCGGCTCGCTGGTAACCACCCCACCACTTCAGAGAGTCTGCGCTCACACCTCTTTTTAATGTTTCCGACAACCCGTGGAAACAGGAACTCTCATGAACGGGGCGGCACATGGACTGGGGGTCAAGCTCAAGCAGTGTGCGTGGATATTAAAATAATAATAATAATAATTAAAAAATCCGTGTAATGAATGAGGCAACAATGGCAGGAACAGAGGCTAAAATTTATGTTAATCGCCTTGCGTGTGTCTCTACTCCCAATAAATTCAGGGGAAAAAGACCTGGGCTGACTGCACCATGCCCACGGCGTTCTGAAAAATTTAACACCGTGCCAGGTTTATGAAGAATGAGACTCGCCGGATGTCTATTTCACAGCCCTCCAAGTACTCCCCCACCCTCCGACTGACGGCAAAGCAACAACAACTTCAATTTATATACCAACTAATCACGCCCTGGCACTTCAAGGTACTTTGCTAGGGACGAGATGCCGTGGTTTAATGGCATGGTATGTGGGTAGCGCTGGGTTAATGAGAGGCCGCAGGGATGATGGTGTGGCTTCCAGCTTGGGTTTACACGAGGGACCCGTGGGGATCTGAGCAAAGCAGCCCAGCTTGTATATCTCGACTAAATTCTTCTGAACTCTTCTCTGACAAAGGGTAAAGAGAAGGTAGAGATCAAGTTTTGTAGAAAACTGCTAGCCAGTGCAAGCTGCTCTCAGCCCCACCATTACAATGTCATGAACAAGCACACATACAGCAGTGCTTAAACAATGAGATCTCCCGTGATATTTTTTGGCACAAATTTTTGGCACAAAAATTCTCCAAAAGGTCTCTGCAGTAACGCCGCCTGCTCTTGATAGCTGAGGCCTTGCTTCCCCATGGAAGTCCACGAGGGTTAGATTAGAGTCACTCAGTCCACTGCGACAGCAGCACCACTTGGCAGTGCTTTTAGTGTTGTGAATTACCATGGAGTCAGCTCTGATTCAGAGACCCTATGCACACAACAAAGCCCTGCCCAACCCCATGCTTGATCATAACCAGTGTTGTTTGAGCCAACAAGATACTACCAATAAAGAGGAAGAGGAAGAGGAAGGATAAAGGTACTAGTGTTCATGAAGGCATACAGTACAGCTGCTCAGCAGTCTAAGGAAGCACCAGGCATCAGTAGCAATCGAGTTGGTTCCCAGTCCTGGTGAGCCTACGGTGAGCTCCAGTAAAACTGTACTGCATAAGGCTCTTCCATAAAAGATTCATTTTTCTGAAAAACACAGTCAAGTCTTTCTTCTCAAGTGTCCCTGGGTGTACTTAATCCTTTCACCTCTTTGGTAGCAGTGGAACAAGTTAGCTGCACCATCCAGTACCCCCAGTTCTCAGTACACTTCATGAATTGTCATTGAATCCTCTCAGTAGTCCTAGGAGATGAGTGCTGTTATGGTCATGTTTTACGCATGAGGAAATCAAAGGCTGACTCAACTAGTAAGTATCTGAGCCATTATTCAAATCTAGCCATTGATATCTGAATCTGTGTACTCAAGTACTATCACACTTTGCCTCTCTCAAAGAGAGATCACCCAGTGAATCAATAAGTAGGGTAGTAATTCTCACAATGAAGGTGATGGTGGTGAGGGTGAAGGTTGGGGATGGAGAAGGCGAAAGAAAACCTGTCAGAATCAGAGTCTGTAGAGGAATCTGTCAGAGAAGGGAAATTTAGATACTTTTCACCAATACTCACTGCCATTGAGTTCAGGTTGACTCATGGCAAGCCTATATGATGTGGTAGGACTGCCCCTATGGATTTCTGAGACTGTACTCTGTAGGTAACCTCATCTTTCCCCTGTGGAGTGCCTGATGGTTTCAAACTGCCAATGTCTTGGTTAAGAGCCCAAGAAGTAAGCTCTTTGCCACCAGACCTCCTTTACTTTTCACTAAAAGACAATGATCGGAAAAACTGGTCGGACTGCACCCAGGGCCCAGAGACAGAGGCAGTCCCATCACGTCAGGCTCTCACAGTTGTTACTGTCTGCACATCATGGAGGAATCTTTTCCACTCTACCAACCCCTTGCTTAGCCTCCTCCCACTCAGTTTCTGGCCTAAAATCCTCGTTTGGCCAGCCCCTTTCAGGGGTGGAAAGTGTGTTTTTCTCCCTCAGGTACATCGCAGATCAGTGCTCCTCAAACCTGGCTACTAGGCGAAGGAACTTTGCCAAATACTACCTGGACAAAACCAAGGAGTTATTGTAACTAAGATGCTTAAACTGGGCTCCGTGGTGCTGTGGGCTAAGCATTGAATAATTAACCACAAGGCCAGTCGTTCAAATCAACAGTCATTCCAAGGGAGAAAGGCTGCCTGCTCCTTTAAATATTTATGGTCTCAGAAACCCTATGTTGGGTCCCTATCAACTCAATGGCAGAGCTTTTGTTTGTTATGCATTACACTCCACCTAAGACCTACTGAATTTGACTTCCTAGGGGATGATGCCAGAATATGGATGTGTCTTAAGAATCACCTACATGAGTCCCAAATATGATTCAACCTCTCCTATTTGCTTTCTTTTGTTTTTGTGGTCATTGTTTTTGTATGCCTCTCTAGATAAGATAGGCCAGCTATTACAAAATTGACTAGATTTGAGCATGTACACTACGACAGACAAGAGCTCACAACACAGGGAATCCAGGAAAGATAAACCTTTCAGGGTCCATAATGAAAATAGAAGTGCCAGGAGGGATAGGGGGAGAGAAGGGGAATTCATCACAAGGATTGATATATAACCCCCTTCCAGAGGGGCGAGCAACAGAAAGTGGGTGAAGAGAGAATGCAAGTGAATGGAGGTTGGTCTAAGACAAGGCAGGGGAAATTTCACATTATCAAGAGTTCATGAGGGAAGGCAGGTGGGAGAGAGGAGAATGAGGAGCTGATATCAAGGGCTCAAGTTGAAAAAAATGCTTTGAAAATGATGATGGCAACAAAGGTAAAAATGTGCTTGACACAATGAATGGATGGATGGATTCTGATAAGAACTGCAAGAATTCCCAATAAAATGATTTTTTTAATAAAAAGATAGGTGGGATAAATAATGCAGAGAAGAAAACAACAGAACTGATGTGTGTGTGTGTGTGGGGGGGGGGATAAACACAGGAGAGGGGTTGGTGGGGAAAATCAAGAAGGTGCCGGCAAACCCAGGAGCAAGGGAACAACAAGAGATCTAACATTGATAGTGAGAAGGCCATAGGATGCCTGGTGGGACTTGATCAAGTGCAATATAGACAATAGGAATTATTAAAACCTAAATGAAGCTTGAACATGACAGTGGGACAAGAGGAAAGTAAAAGGAAAGAACTAGGAGGCAAATGACATTTATAGAGGTCTAAATGTAGGCATGTACATATGTAAATATATTTTTATATAATGACAGGGAAATGGATCTATGTACACATATTTATATGTTAATTATTGAGACCACAGATGGACATTGGGACCCTACTCAAGTACTCCCTCCATACAAGAGCACTTTATTTTAATAACCTGGAATTCTGTGATGCTCACCTTCCCAACATGATCCCTGAAGACAAATGGGTGCATAAGCAAACGTAGTGAAGAAAACTGATGGTGCCCGGCTATCAAAAGATATAGCATTGGAGTCTTAAAAGCTTGGGGATTAAAAAAAGAGCAGCCATCTAGCTGAGAAACAACAAAGCCCACGTGGAAGAGTACACCAGTCTTTGAGCTCATGAGGTATATGGGATCGGGAATCAGGCATCAAAGAAAAATTGCTGTGAATGAGGCGGAAGGTGGAGTAGAAACCCAAAGTCGATCTTTAGACAACTCAGTATGCCCTCACAGAAGGGTCACAGGGAAGAGAAGAGCCAATCAGGGTACAATATAGCACCAATGAAGCATACAACTTTCCTTTAGTTCTTCAATGCTTCCGCACCACCACCCTCCTCCATCATGACCTCAATTCTACCTGATAAATCCAGCTAGACCAGAGCATGTAAACTGGTACAGATAAAAGCTCTCAACCCAGGGACTCCAAGATAGATAAACCCCTCAGGATCAATATTGAGAGTAGCAAAACCAGGAGGATACGGGTAAGGTGGGAATAGAAAGGGGAAACCAATCACAATGATTGGCATATAACCCCATTTCAGGAGGGAGAACAACAGAAAAGTGGGAGAAAGGAGACGGGGTCAGTGTAAGGCATGAAAAAAATTATAAATTATCAAGGGTTCATGGGGAGATGATAGTTGGGGGGGGGGACGAGCTGATACCAAGGGCTCATGTAGAAAGAAAATGTTTTGAAAATGATGACGGTAACAAATGTACAAATGTGCTTGATACAATGGATGGATGGATGGATTGTGATCAGAGCTGTGAGTCCCCAGTAAAATGATTTTTTTTAAAGCAGGAAATTCTTTGGCCCAGTGCCTTCATCTTATTTAAGTATTAGCGTTGAAGTGCATTTTGGTGATCAGATATTTGCATACTAAAAGATTTAATCCCATTCAACAAAATGACCAGGTTCTTTGCAGACAAGATAGTGAAGCAAAGAGTATGACCTCCATCTTTTATGGCCACGAAGCTTAATAATAGGATAATATTGTCAGGATTAGGGTTAGAGAAAAAAGGTGTGGGGTAAAGGATAATATGAGTATGGAGCTGTTTGTATAATACGTAAGAAAAAACTATAATGAGGAAGAGAAGGAAGAAGAATAGGAAGAGAAGCCTAGTGGAAAGTGAACATGACTCTCAGACACTATGGAAAATGCCAAAGATGTGCAAAGCAACAGATGACAAAGAACAAAAGAAGTAAAAGTGATGTGCTTTTCTTTTTTTCCCTCTCCCCTTCATTTTTTTTAACTTTTAATTTTGCAGTGATCATAGCATACTTAAGATTAACACATTGATAATATAGTACAGTATGTTTATAACATATTATTAAGGTTAACAAGCATTTATAAAAAATAACCCAGGGCTGAGCCCCGGTGGCGTCGAGGTTGTGTGTGGGACTGTCGCTCACTGGGAGGGAGTTTCAATTCCAGCTCACAGGAGCAAAGGCTGGGCCTTCTACTCCCACCACCAAAGGGCAGTGATGCCTAAAAATTTTTTTTTAAAGAAATAACCCAGAAAGATCCCATGTATCATTTTCCTACTCCCAATGGCAACATCTTATTTAATAGAAGGATCTATGCATGGCTCACAAGTTTCCAAAAAGAAGGAAAGAAAATCTTCTAAGACCCAAGCACATAATATGGAAAAGCCCTGCCACCACTGTACTTGGAGCGCTCAGTTGCTAACAGAGAGGTCCATGGTCCAAACCCATGAGATGCTGTGCCAGAGAAAGATGTGACAGTCGGTTTCTGTAAAGACCTGTAGCCTTGCAAACAGGGGGGCGGGTTCTCTATGAGTTGAAATCCACTCCACGGGAGGGAGAATGAAGGGTAGGGTCAGATTATTTCATTGCGATCATGGGATCATGCGCTTTATTTTAAACTTCATTTTAAACTATCCTAGGCTACTAAGCATTTGCCCTTGGAAGGGACCTCTTATAGAAAGAAAAAAAAAGGGGGGGGTGAGACTTTCATTATCACACTGGATACGTGCGAAAGGAACGTCATCGGGTTAAGAAGATCATTAGCCTTCTGACTGACAGCCAGCTAAGTAGATGGGTAGGTAGTTTCCCAGAAGAGGTCTTAATCTCATTAAAGTTTAATGTAAAACTGCTTAAGCATTTTATCACCAATCTTAATTTCCTTCCTTGTAGGAGGTTGTGAATTACATCCTGGAAAAGCATCTGTCTCAGACCAGATTTGGGACAATTTTTCTGTGTCATAAGCCAAGGAGTGAAGTGAAGGGTGGAGGACCTGCCTGGAGTTGTGGGAAAGACAAGGAATGACCCCGCCCCCTGAGGTTCTGGGGATGACCACATCAGGAAGAGCCTGGGAGGCCATAGTCTAGCAAGAGGAAACCTTTGCTTCAGGAAAAAAATGTCTGCCTTGTAGTTGCTCCTACATTGCTTCCAGTTTAGAGGACTGCAATTCTTTGGTAGCATATTATCAGGAGGATTAGGTTATCTGGTGTTGTAAATAATAAAGATGGCTTCTCAATCTTTTCCTCACGGGCACGTAGCCAATGCCCACTCATAGCAACCCCCTGTGGGTTTCCAGGACTGTGACTGTTGACAGAGAGGAAAGTCCAGTCCTTCTCCCTCAGGGATGCTGGTGGTTTCAGACAAGTGACCATGCAGTCAAACGCCAACAAGTAACCACTCCACCACCAGGGCTTCTGAATAAATACGGGTAGGATGGATTAATTTCTAAACATTCAGATAGCCAATGATACTGCCCACTCTATAGTTGGAAAAATGAGGAGGCTTTCCTATGTTCAGGGGGAAATCTCATCACTGCTTAATTCCATTTTTCCACAAACTTTTTCAAGCCCGTGTGTATACTAGAGGTGGGGGTAGTAGCATCAAGATTGTATTTCATGGAATTAAATATTTGGAGAACACATATAAGAGCATGCTAATATATACAAATGTTGCCGCTATAAGAGCAATAAGGCAATTTTCTCATAAGATGCTTTACCAGATACATTGTTTAGGGATTCAGAAATCACTCAAGAAAGCTGTCATTGCAACTCTAATGATGGAGAACAGATTCGGGGTTTGCCGGGAGCAGGGGCTGGAGAAGGAACAGATGACAGAGGAGTAGTTTGAGGGGTTGTTTTTGAGATGTTCTATATCTACACTGGGAGAAAGGCAGAATGTTCTACTCCTCTAAAGAGTTCCAGTCTCAGATGCTCACGGGGACAATTCTACCCTGTTCTGAGGCAGTGCCACCTCAATGGCAGTAACTTTGTTATTTAGTATCCAAACTGTGGGAGTAGCTGCATACCTCTACATATGTGGAAAAAATGCAAAGAATTGGATATGCCAACAGAATGATCTGGAAAACAAAATTCCTGACAGGAAACGTCTATTGAATGGTTATTTTGTTGGATATCCAACGGCCTTTGAATCATTGCACCTTTCTCTTGGACCAGCCCCTATTTCCACACAGGATTAGCTTGCCTAGCTCATGATATTCCACCTGCATCTCTACCCTTCAGAGTGACTGTACAGTAGGCAGGCAGCAAACTGGGAACTTGACATTGTGACTTGAGATACAACTCCATGCAAACAGGACACAGAGAGTCCAATTAAAAAAAAAGGCAGATGAATTCAAGGGGAACTTGATCGAGATATTCAAATGGCTAATGAGCTTATGAAAAAGTATCCCCCATTATTTATCAGGTAAGTGTTACAAGCAACAACCCTTTACCCACCAGAATAAAAAAGTGAAGTTCACAATCATCAGAGTCAGCAAAAAGGTATTCTCATATGCTGCTTTCAGAACACTCCCTTGATACGCTATCCACTAGGGTCGACTCAAGCTGAGCAGAGACCTATGCTCTGACCTATAAACACTACTCCTAACAGTAATGCATACATAGGCCTATTAAAGACCTGTACAACATATTTATAGAAACATTTTCACAAGCAACCTGGAATCCACCCAATTATCTTGCAATATAATAAATAAGCATATTGTGATAGAATATTAAGGAAGATTACACAGTAATGAGAATGAGCAGACATCTGCTAGATGCTAAATGACAGGTGATTCTCACAGACATAATGTTGAACAAAAGAAGTCAGAATCAAAAGGTCGCATGGGATATAACTTCACTTAGTGAAATTCACAATTTGGAATTTTAATAAAGGGTAGTACAAGTCAGAATTACGGCTCTCACCACAGGAGGCAGTAATTGAGAATAAACTTATTTAATTCTTCAGAATTCTATGAGGTCTGGTGAGGATTAATTGTATGTGTTATCTTTGATAGGCTGTGGTGGCCAGCTACTTGGTCAAACGTGAGTTGAAGCTATTGCCATGAAAGTATTTAGATAGTATTCACATTTTCAATCAGTTGACTTTAAGGTAAACAGGTTACCATTCTTCATGTGGGTGGGCTTCATTCATTCCATTCAAGAAACAAAATCAGAGGTTTCCAGAAGGAGAAGGAATTGTTTCAAGACTGTATCTAGATTTTTTTGCCATAGTTTCCAGCCTGCACCTGGGCTACATATTTAAAACTCAAGGCTGCCGGAGTTTCCTGACTAACCACAGGGTGGTAGGCCTACCAACCCCTACAATCATGAGTCATTTCCTTCAATCTCTTTCTCAATGTTTCCCACGCTTTAGATATGTATGTGTGTATAGACAAGTACATGGAGGTGTGTGTGTGTGTGTGTGTGTGTGTGTGTGTGGCATCACTGCCCTAGTGGGAGTAGAAAACCCAGCCTTGCTCCTGGAGAGCTGCTGCTGGATTTGAACTGCCAACCCTGTGGGCCACATTTCCGCACACAACCACTAGACCATCAGGGTTCAGCCTCTCAGGAAAATTCTTAATGATATAGATAGGTCTTATGATTATTTTCTTCATTTGTTAGATGAAGGCATTGAAGGAAGATTGACCAACATGCCATAAATGAGACGTCATCAGTAGAAGACAGAGTCTGGCTGTGAGTCCAAAGGTGTGATTCCAGAGCCCTTGGTCTTTACCCTTATGCTACTCCTCTCCTTTCTCCCCATTCTGCTTCACCCGGTCTTCTTTCCTCTACTTCCTCCACCCTCTCCCTCTCCTTTCTCCTTCCCCTTTCCCCTGTCTCCCTTGAACCTTCAGCATCATATTGGTATCACAAAATGACATTTTAAAACTCTCAGTGTCCAAGCTGCAGCCCAAGCCCATTACATCAGAGCCCCTAGAGCAGAACTCAGACAACAGTTCTTTTTTTAACAAAGAAAACCTACTCCTTGGTAAATGTGCATCTCTCATTTTACATATATAGAGGTTAAAACTTGGAGAGTCTTGTTGTTTGATGCTGTCAGGTTGGTTCAAAGACATAGTCCTTCTTTGTTCAATAGAACAAGGCCCAGTATTCTCCCTCAGTGCAAGAACACTTTGTTCTATTAAACTGGAATTCCATGACGCTCAACATGATCCTTCCCAACATGATCTCTGAAGACAAAATGGGTGCGTAAGCAAATGTGGTGAAGAAAACTGATGGTGCCCAGCTATCAAAGGATATAGCATCTGGGGTCTTAAAGGCTTGAAGATAAACAAGTGGCCTTGGAAGAAGCACACAAGCCTGTGTGATAATGAGGTGTCTATGGGATCAGGTATCAGGCATCAAAGAACAAAAAATCAGATCGAAGTGAATGAGGGGGAGTGCAGAGCGGAGACCAAAGCCCATCTGTAGGCCACTGGACATCCTCTTACAGAAGGGTCATGGGGAGGAGATGAGCCAGTCAGGGTGCAGTATAGCACTGATGAAACATACAACTTTCTTCTAGTTCTTAAATGTGTCCTCGCCTTCTGCTATCATGATCCCAATTCTACCTTAAGAATCTGGCTAGATCAGAGGATGTACACAGGTACAGATCATTAGAATCTACATATAACCCCCTTCCTGGGGGAAGGACAACAGAAAAGTGGGTGAAGGGAGACATAAGACAGTGCAAGATTTGAAAAAACTATAATAATAATTTATACATTATCAAGGGGTTGTGAAGGAGGAGAGGACAGGGAGGGATGGGGAGGGATGAGGAACTGCAACCATGGTCTCAAGTGGAAAGCAAATATTTTGAGAATGATGATGGCAACAAGTGTACAAATATACCTGCCACAATGGATGCTCGTATGGAGTATGATAAAATTTGTATAAGCCCCCAATAAAGTGATTTTATAAAGAACAAAAAAGAAAAGAAAGAACAAGGCCCAGTCCTGCACACCGTTCTTAAAATCATCGCAATGGCTGTGCACATCATGTCAGCCATTGTGTCAATTCATCTTAAGGATGTCTTCCTCTTTTCCCTAGACCCTCTGCTTTTCCAGTCACAATATTTTTCTTTGGGGTAGATCCCTTTTGATGACATGTCCTAAGTATGTTAGACAGAGGGTCGCCATCTTGCCTTCCAAGGAACAATCTGACTATACCTTTTCCAAGACACTTTTGTTTATTCTCCTGGAAGTCCATGTTATATTCAATACTCTTTACCAATAGTATTACAGAGGTATCAATTCTTCTGTAGTCTTCTTTATTCATTGTTCCCCTTCCTCATGCTTATGAAGTAATTGAAAATACTGTAGCTTGTGTCACACACATCATTCTTTGACATCTTTATTTTTTTAACCCTTGCAGTACATCATTTGACTTCTCGACTGTTGCTTCTAGGGGAGTTAATTATAGATCCAAGTAAAATGATATCCACCTGATGGCAATAGACTTAGAGAAGGATGAAATAATAACTAGTAAGTGGGGAAATCAGCATTTTGATGTCAGTGTGTTGTAAACTAGAACTTGAATGATAAACCACCTTGCCACAACCTGAGATTCTCCTGGAGTTGCCAAAGTCTCTATTTAAATCAGCAGTTCTCAACCTGAGAGTTACGACTCCTTTGGGGGTCAAATGACTCTTTCACAAAGGGTACCCAATTCAAAACAGTAGCAAATTACAATTAGGAAGTAGCAACGAAAATAATTTTATGGTTGGGGGATCACCACAACATGAGGAACTGTCTTCAAAGTTCCCGACATTAGGAAGGTTGGGACCCACTGGTCTAAATGGTGCAGTTCAACAATCAGAGGACAGAAGCAGAGGTCTGGTGGACATGAGGATTTGAGAGCTTCCTCATCAGATTACCATCTAGTGTGAGAAAGAATTACCATAGGAGGGGTTGGGGGAGTAAGACTTCATTGTATTCCAGGTAGAACTTGAAAGTAAGACTGCAGGGTGTCCCTGATGATTTACCCAGTTATATTAGTGAGAGTTAGGATGGGGGGGCGGGTGCAAGTGCTGCCTTGGAGCAACCTTCTCTGGATGATCTGCTGACGCTGAGCATCTTGTACTCATTCTGGGAGGGAGGGAGGGAGGGAGAGAGAGAGAGAGAGAGCGGTTGATTCACACTATATGGATAACAGTTTCTTGGTTTGTTTAGTCAATCATTCCATTGAAATTAAAATGAGAAATTGTCTCTCGCTACATGCCACGTCTGTGCTGTGGAAAAGCTCATCCTTGAACCCATCTTTGTGATGATTCTTGAAAAGTCAGGAAAGGATTATTTTCACTTAACTGTTGCAAGAACCTCTTGTTTCAAGCTCCCCAAAGCAAAACAAGACAAAACACTGAAGTCAAATCCATAGCTGAGGAATTGATTCTGATTCATAGAGTAGAAGAACCCTGTAGCATTGCCAAGGCTGTAACCCTTACCCTAGTGGACTGCCATATCATTCTTCTGAGGAGCCTCTGGTAAGCTCAAGTCACCCACCTCTCCATTAACAGCCAATCCCTTAAACCACACACCACTAGCACTCCTTATTTCTAGCTCCAAACTCAAACCCACACTCAATGGAGGGAACATTATGCCCCAGGGTTCTTCTAGCAATTGGTAAGCTATTATTAGGTATACAACTTAGAGTCTCAAGTCAAAGATGTGGCAATGGCATCCCTCATTCATTCATTCATTCATTCATACAGAAGACTTCACCATATGTTTTTTTCTAAACAAATAAGCAATGACTGAATTCCATCTTGAAAGAAAACTTCAGGATCTTAGAAACTTTGTCTTGCTTGACTAACAAGGCCTGGCAGTTCACTTCCACCCAGAGGCCCCTCAAAAGTAAAGTCTAACCATCTACTTCCAAGAGATTACAGGCATTGAAAATCCTGCGGGAAACAGTTCGTCTCCGCACAAACGAGGTTGCCGTGAGTCAGGACTGCTCCTTTTCTTCTTTCTCTCTTCAGTTGGCTGGGTTTAAGAGGAATGGAGTATTTCGATAATTTAATTGAAGCCAGGTCACGATTGATCAAAGTCAATTTGGCAGTCAAGTTTCTCTTAGGGAGGGTACCACCATTGTGTAGGAAACAGTCTAATAGATCATTTGGGCTTGCAAGGTGGTCAGATGATGAGGCGCAGCTGGAAAGGAGAGAGCGGAACAAAGGGACCGTAAATTGGTGTGCCAGAGACTGAGGGCAATGGGAATCCTGGGAACATAAGAGCAAAGGAAAGGGCAAGAAAGAGAAGAAAGCAAATGATGCTGAACAAAATGATGCCTGCCTTGAGAAGTCCTGTGGACAGGCAGAGAGATGGAAGGAGTTGGACAGCGATGACTTTGCTGCTAGGTTCTTTGCTGAGCTATGAAATTAACATCCTCTTCCTTGTCCCTAGAAGACCCTTCATGGCAGTGTGGGTTAGGTCTTGGGCTACAAATTGGAAAGGACTGCCTGTTCTAATTATCTACTTACCATTCATACTTGAGTAAAAGCCGAGTTTTCCAGCACATTGTGATGCCATTTGGGGGGCGAAATTAGGTGCCTTGGTGGACATTTGGATCAGCTTATACTGGAGTATATAGGTCTATCAGAAAAGAAGACTGCAACCAATGTCTTTTCCAAGTAAAAACTATCTCCACCCCACCCCCCTGCCCAAGCAGAATGCTAATGTAAACTGTTAGGGGAAAAAAAAAAAAGAACAGTGCTCTTCTCACATGCACGTGACCAGATGCTTCAGAAAGGCTTTGCTAGGACTACAGAAATAAAGTTCACCACCTCAGCCAGTGAACAATTCCAATCTTCTTTTGCAGAAAGACACTGAAGCCATTATGTCGCCTGTAGGAGTTGCCTCTTACCGTCCAGCAAGCCATTCCAATGAATACAGCTATTAAATACAGACGAGTAAGATAGCAAGTGGAGAAGTTATTGAAGCTGTGAAGGGTGTCCTCTTGCTTGGCTCCACAATCAATGCTCATGACAGCTGTCAAGAGATCAGATGATGCAGGCCACTGGGGAAATGTGCTGCTCAAGACCTCCTTCTAAAAGGTTGAGAAGCAAGGAGCTTGCTTTGAAGACTAAGGTGTACCTGACCCAAGCCATGGTAGCTTCCATGGCCTCCTATGCATGTGAAAGTTGAACATTGACTAAGAAAGATTACATTTTTTTAAAGAATCAATGCATTTGAATGATGGTGTTGACCAAGAATATTCAAAGTACTTTGGAGCACCAAAAGAACCCAGAAACCTATCTTGGAACAAGTACAGCTAAAATGCTCCTTAAAGGTAAGATTTGGGAGACTCCATCTCAAGTCCTTGGGACCTGTCAGGAGAGCTTAGTTCCTGGAGAAAGGCATCCGGTTTGGCAAACTCGAGAGGCAGTGAAGGAGAGGAAGATGCTGGACTGGTTGGATTGACACACCACTGCAACAATGAGCTCAAACGTAACGGCAATTGTGAGGGAGCCACAGGACCCGCTAGGGTTTTGCTCCATTGTGTATGAGTTGAAACAATTTGACAGTATCTAACAACAAACATGGCAATGCAAGGAATCCTGATGGCATGGTGGCTAGGAACTCAGCTGCTCACCAAGCAGTCAGTGGTCTGAGCCCACCAGCAGCTCTGAGAAAGAAAAGTGTGCAGGCTGCTTTCATAAAAATTACAGCTTTGGAAACATTATCAGGATTTCTACTGAGATTCTGAGTCAACTACACAGCAATTGGTACTATAACAGCTTAAACAGATTTTTCTGCTTTAAAGACCTCTATTGAGACTACTGACAAAAC
This sequence comes from Nesogale talazaci, assembly GCA_004026705.1. NCBI lineage: Eukaryota > Metazoa > Chordata > Mammalia > Afrosoricida > Tenrecidae > Nesogale > Nesogale talazaci. Next base: position 146,175 of record PVJH01000905.1, read on the forward strand.
TTGAATAGAGTGTGAAATTAGATCATGAAAATGTATTAATATTTATTTCCTGGTTTTGATGTCTTATTGTAGCTATTTACAAGGATGCCTTGTGTTTATAAATACACTCTAAGGTGTCTAGGGGTGATGGGCTATTGTGTTGACAGTACACTGTAAAATACTTCAGAAAAAAAATTCTCATCTCTGTTCTTAAATTTCTGCTGTGCATTTGAGGCATTTCTACATAAAATGAGATGATATGATTGCTACTCATATTGAAAGTATCCATTATCTAGCAAAAAAAATCTAAAGGGGGTGTGGAGGTAGTAGGGAAGGGGGAACCCATCACAAGGTTGATTATATAGTCCCTCTCCTGCCACCCAGGGGGCAAGTAATGGAAAGGTGGGTTAATGGAAGACAATGGGCAATTTAAGACACAAAATAACAATAATAGTATGTAATTGATCAAGAATTCACGAGGGTGAGAGGGTGGGGATAAAAAGAGGCACTGATTGATACCAAGGACTCAAGTGGTAAGATAATTTTTTGGAAATGTTGATGGCAACATATGTACAATTGTGCTTAGTACTACTAAATGATGGACTGTTATGAGCTTCCCCAATAAAATTATTAATTAAAAAAAAAAGTAAGGCATAGCTACCAAGAAATCATGGCCGAGAAATATTGAAGACCTGAGTAAGTGAAGAGTTTTTGTAATATTTATAGATCAGATGACTAAACATCGGTAAGATGTCCTGATAAAACTGTGTGGAAGCCCTAACTGATGACCTCTGACTGCACAGGAAAAATGAAATTCCAATTTCACACCAGCCCAAGGTCTATTGCTACAAGGCCGAGGTCAGACATACCTCCAATCTCCATCCTTTTTTACACTATTCTGACACCCACATTTCCCCCCACAGCACTCTACTTCTCTGCTCAGTTCAATAACCTGTTACAGTAGCCTCCCAGAACTAACAGACAATATTCACAATCAGGGGGTGGGGGGTTGTTAGGGAAGTTCACAAAAAAGACTCAAACACTCACAACTGGGCAAATGGGTAGCATCATGATAAATGGAGAAAAAGTTGACGTTGTCTAGGATTCTGTCTTCCTTGCATACACAATCAATGCTCATGGAAGCAGTAGTTAGGAGATTTGAGTTGTATCAGGTAAATTTTCTACACAAGACATCTTTAGAGTATTGAAAGGCAAGGATGTTACTGTGAGGATAAGGTGCATTTGACCAAGCCATGCTATTTTCCATTGCCTCCTATGCATGTGAAAGTTGGACATTGAATAAGGAAAATTGAAGAAGAATCAATGCATTAGGGTTATGGTGCTGGAGTAGAGTATTGAAAGTCCCATGGACTGCCAAAAGGACACACAAATCCGTCTTGGGAAACCGTGGCCAGAGTGCTTCATAGAGGCCAGGTTGCCAAGACTTTATCTCACATCCATTGGACATGTTGTCAGGAGAGACTAGTCCCTTAATAAGAACATCATCTTTGCTGCAGTAAAGGGCAGTGAAAAAGAGGAAGGGCCTCAAGGACATGGACTGACACTGTGGCTACCACAATGGGCTCAAGCATAGGAGCAGTCGTGAGGATGGCTCAAGACCAAGACCAGACGGTCTTTCATTCTGTTGTGCAGAAGTCTGTGAGGCATTGTAGCCGACTTTATGACACCGAATAGCATCATTAGGGATGTTCGCAAGTTTCTACAAGCCAAGATCAGGAAACATTAAGGATATAGTCTTTTGTCCATAGCATTGCCTCTCCTTAGATGGCACTCAAGTCTCCCTCTCTGTGGTACTCACCCCCTCAGTCATGTGGTCCCTGAGTTCTGGTCTCTGTGGGCGAGGAAACCCACCCATTACCTCACAATCTCATGGTCTTGGTGCTAACCCCTGCTCTGTCTCATGGTCTTCTTGCCTCCACCTCTGGTCTCCTTGGAGCCTAGCCTCTGCTACTTCATATTCGGAGTTAAAAAATGGCCGGATGGTGTCTCTGCTCCCTGATGATCCCAGAATGCTTTCTTGTTCTGAAAGGACTCACATGTACAGAGGAATGGTTTGGATGGAGGCTTTCATTGGTCTTTCATAGATCATACCCCAAGAAACCATAGGATGATGATTTGACTCAGACTGCCAGTAAGATGGAGACTCAGAATACATCTCACCTTGAGTCTGTGTCTTAGCATAACAAAGAGCTCCCTCTGAAAAGGAATTATAACCATAGACAAAGAGGCTATATAACAGGTAATAGATAACTAAAGGGATGCTGGATGAAAGAACCATATTAAGAAATTTTACTTCACCACATGGCCATTGTCCCCACACTGATACATATATTCAGTGTGTTTCTGATAAAACTTTTAACAGACTCTAACAGAAAGATACAGGATAATTCTAAAATGGTTATGGAAATGCTTCAGGTCTCAAATAACTACAAAAATTTCCAAAAAGATTCACAAAGTTGGAGAATGAACCCTATCTGATATCAAAGCTTATTCTAAAGCTAAGATTTAATCATCAAAACAATTTGATTTTAGGGAAAATAAAAAGCCAAACTCACTGTTATAAAGTCAATTCCAACCTATAGGACAGAGTAGAATTGCCTCATTGGTTCTTTTAGAATATAAATCTTTACATGATCAGATAGCCTCGTCTTTCTCCTGAGGAGTCATGTGTGAATGAAAAGGCTAACTCTGTGGTTAGCAGTCAGATTCCACCAGGATTCCTTTTGTTAAGATAGTAGGATTAATCAAGGAAAAATTAATCAAGGGAACAGAGGAGAGAGTGCAGAAATAAACTCACACTTAAATATATGGTTAGCTGATTTTCCAGACAGGTGTCTGATTATTTCTATGGAGTAAAAAAACAGTACTTTTTCCCTAGCAGTTACACTGGTGTACATAACTGTCCAAATTCATTAAACAGAATGCTTTAAATTTGTGCATGTTTTTAATGTTAATTATATCTCAATTAAAAAAGAAGAGACAGGCTGAGCCCCAGTGATATAAGTGGTTGAGTGCGGGACTGCTGCCCACAGGCTTGGCAGTTCAAATCCAGTGGTGGCTGTCAGGAGTAGTGCTGGGTAGCTCCCATGGCCACCAGAGGGCAGTGATGCCCCCCCAAAAAAAGAAGAGACACACAGAGAAAAATCCCTCTACAACAATCAAGTGGAAAACATTAAGAAAGACAAACTGCCCCAGCCTTCCTAACAACCCAGTAAGGAAGGTCTGAGCATCCACAAGGATGTCTTCAGGAGTCCCTGTCTCTATAGCAACATAGGTTCCAGTTGTCCCAATCTCCAAGCAAGACAGGCTGTGATTGTCCCTGCCTCCCAGCAAGGAAGTCCTCAGACATAACTTTCCATCATCAAAGAAGGCCCCAGCTGTCCTCAAGGACCTTGGAAAGAAGTATCTGGCTACCCTTCTCCCCAACCCCTCCTAAAAAAAAAATTTAAAAAAAAGGGAAGGCCCTGTGGATCCCTGATCTGGCAATTTAGGCTCCATCAATCCCAACCTTTGGGCCAGGTAGGCTCCAGCTATGCTGGCACCAGGAAAAGTTAACCTCTGGCGGTCCCTTCCCATCAACAAGGTAGCCTTTAAGCATCCCCACACACAGCAAGGAAGGCCCTGATCATTTCTGCAACCTGGCAAGAATCAACTTCTCACAAATGACACTACAGCATACATTCTTTTCCAGCACACACAGAACATTCTTCATAATAGATAACAACTTTAACACATAGAAAGCTTTAATACATTTTAAAACACTGAAGTTACACAATCCATTTCATAGGCCGCAACACTATGAAACTAGAAATTAACCATAGAAAGAACAAGGGCAAGTAGCCAATTGCATGGAAGCTGTGTTAGTCTGGGTAGACTGGAAAACCAAATGCATAGAAGCCCATCTGTGTATAATAAAGAGTTTTATATAAAGGGTAATTGTACATTAAGAAAGCACCCTAATCCAGTCCAATACAAGCCCATAAGTCTGCTATTAGCCCATATGTCCAACTCCAATCTATAAAGTCCTCTTCAGACTCCCTAAACATATGCAAAGATGCTGACGGCAAGACAATCATGGGTCAGTGGGTGGGAAGTCTGGGAGATTCAGTGGTATACTAAGCATTGCAGCACTGGGGCGAGGGGAGGGCGGGCGGGTGTCTCTATGTGGCTTCTCCAGGTCCAGGGTTCTGGCTGCAACAGAGTAGGTCCATGTGGCTTCTCCTCAAGGATGTCTCTCGGGGAGTGAGCAGAGAGAGAGAGATAATGTCTGCTATCTCCAAGAGGGAAATCCAGGAATTCCCAGAATTCTCAGGAGAAGGCCATACCCACACAGAGGCCTCAATGGTTATCTCTTGATTGATAGGCCAGTCTGCACCCCTTCACTCATAAACCTTTCAAATTGACACCAGATTATGTAACTACCACTGAAACTGAACAACATACTACAGTACTTAAAAGTGACTGGGTTATCAATCATTTCGGGATGAAATTTTTTAATTCCTCAAAAGACATGAGAATGTGAAAACAACAAACCAAAACAGTTATCAGAGTACAATTTATAGCAAGGAAGGGACATATGAAAAAAGTGAAGGAAACTAAAATCAAGGCTTTAGCTCCCCATCTTCAACAACCAGAACAAAAGCAACAAAGTAAACCCTCAACCAGCAAAAGAAAAGACATCCTACAAATTAGAGAAGATGTAAATGAACTGGGAAACAGAAAAGCAATGAAAAAAAAAAACTCAACCAGACAAAGAAGTTTGTTCTTTGAAAAGATGAGCAAAATTGGCAAAACACTGGCAAACTAAATGAAGGAAAAGAAAGAGAAGATGAAAATGTCTAGAATTAGAGATGAAAAGACAACATCATAACATCCAAATGAAGTAAAAAAGAATAACACACTTCTATGGAAGAGTGTTACCCTAGATGAATTGAAACCCTAGATGCAATGGACAAATTCCTAGAAATATACCACCTTCCCAAATTAACACAGACTGGGGTGGGAAGCCTTAACAGACTCATAGTGTAAATGAAAAAGGTAATTAAAAAACTTAAACCAAGAAAATATGAGGAGCATATGGCTTCAGGGGGGAAATTTGACCATATTTTCAGGAAAGAGCTATCACCAATTCTACAGGCTGTCCTACAATATAAAATAGGACAGCAAACCTTGGATCTCATTTCATGAAGTGGAACAAACTCCGTGATTGTGAACAATAATAATAATAAACAACCATGAGATTACTTAACCACAAATCTAGTATGTCCAGATTAGTAAAATGTTCAATGTTTAGATTCCGCCTTCTGAGAACACAATGTTGGAGAATGAACAATATAGTTCTGTGTGTGTGTAAGTGCGCATGCGCGTGCAAAGCTCAGGCTTTCAGAATGATGGTTACTCAACAAAACGTTGCAGCAACCCGGAGTCATCACATTGACTAATCGGAATCATTCCCACAGTGTCCTGTTAGGACCACCCACCCATGAGTTGGTAATTACACATTTAGTGTCACAACTCCATCATGAAGGTTCATATCATCCATCTCAAAGTCAGGTTGACCTGGACTTATGTTGGGTCTCAAAAACTGCCCAACAATAGCTTCACCGTGTCTGGCATTGGGCAGTTCTTCTGGGCAGACCACTTTAAAGTGTAGAAGGGCAAAGGTGTCACTGTGAGGACGAAAGTGCACTTGATTCGGACATGGCATTTTTAATTGCTTTCGTAGGCATGTGAAATCTGGACGGGGAATAAGGAAGACCACACAGGAATTGATTCCCTTGACATTTGTAATGAATATTGAAGTACTGTGGAATGGGATGGAAAACAAGTATGTCTTAGAAGAAAGGTATCTCTTCCCATCATCACCTTCTGACTGGCCCTGCTTGGGACCCCTTCCTTGAAGGTCTACTCCTAAAAGTCATCAGAGCCAGCGTCCGTTCCATCAGCACAGCAGACACCAGTATTATCAAAGCATGCTTGTCTCAAACTCTCCCAGCACCAACCCCTTCTTTCCCCTTTGACAGAAGCAGCAAACAAATAACATGTCATGTGGATCTTGGGAAGTGCAGCCAGAATGCAAGACTTTGTTCCTGAATGAGACTGTCAATGGAAGAATAGATATTTGCTTAATTGGAGGGGGGGGGGAGGCGCACACAGGATGGAGGATGCCACTCTGTAGCCCTGGATTCTCATTTAATGCATCTCAGGCATGCGAAGGTTCAGCAGGCTTAAAACAGGTGCATCTATTTCCAAAGACAGAGGCAGACACCAAGACCTCCCTGCCAGCATATGTGGAAGAGCGCACAAATAACTGAAGGCGGCAGCTAGGGAAATGGAGCCCCTACATTTCTTTTGTTTTAGAGCTTCGGATTGGAGAGTTTCCTAAGGTTTCCATTGTAGCCCAAGCCAGTCCAGGCCTCCTCATCAAAATCTAAACTGCCCAGACCTCTCTTTCCTCCCAGATATGGAAGTGACTTCATTCTCCTGTGAAAAGGCAAGGAAAAGATCTCCAGACAGAGCCACCAGTGCTCCTGGAACACCTGAGAAGCTTTGCTGAGCCAGGGAAATCTCGAGACAGCAGTAGGGTGGCAAGAAATTCCTTCAGACGAAGTCGACCCATAACTCACGCATGCAGTTTTCCTTGGGGCAAAGCAATAGCAATGGAAAACCATCTCTCATGGACTTCCTACAATTATGAGAACAAGAGTGTGTCTGGATTTAAGGATACCTTGCCCCCTCTTCCCTGGTACCATCCCACCTGAAAGGTAGCCATGGACTGGGCCACACAGGTCTCTAGCAGAAACAGAGATGAGCATGTGTCAAATACAGATTAGCAGCAAAATGAGTTTCTCCTCGGCATAAACGGTATTCAAAGAGCAAGGGTTTGAGAGAGAAGTTGGGCAGCTGTTGGGAGTCTTTTCTCACAAGAGATTTGCCAGGCATTAAGAAACGCAAAGAATGGTGCACTGGTTGAAAGGCTCATGTGTAAAGTGCAGTGGTGAGGACTCTCCAGTCATTCCTGAGGAGAGAGTGTGGAAGTCTGCTTTCTTAAAGGTGACAGTCTTGAAAACCCTATAGTGCAGAAATCTACTCTGTCACATAAGGCTGCTATGGGTCAGGATCGATTTGACAGTAATAGATGTGTGGTTTTTTTTTAATGTCGTCTACGTGTTTATATATTTTAAAAGGTTCATTGGGACATAATGCACATATTGAACAATCTTGATGGCTCAATCTTTTCCAGAAGAGTTGTACCATCATCACCACAAGCTATTTTAGAACATTTTCTTCTTTGTTGTACTCCTTGTTTTTGAGTGAGTTAGGAAGCTGAACACCCAAAGTATTAACAAGTTCATCGATGAAATGTGCAGCAGGCAAACACCCAGAGAGTGGCTGTACTCACTCCCACTGCAACTGAGTCAATGCCGTTGGACAGAGACCCTTTAGGACAGGGAAAACTGCCCCTGTGGGTTTGCAACTGTAATTCTGTATGGGGATAGACAGTCACACCTTTCTCCTGAGGAGCAACTGGTAGTTTTGAAATGGTGATTTTTTTTTTCTGTAAATGGTCTCACTCATCATTTACTGGGTTCCTCAGAGTGCCTGTCGCTTGTGACAAAACCAGAGTTTAGTTTGGTTTGGGGGGCAGCTCCATCACTGCGGCAGAATATGGTTCTGACGCTAATTCTCACACTCCCGAAATCCCACTGTGCATCCTTCCTCCACCCCGCAGGACAGAGGGGAAAGAACCCAAAGGTACACTGACGTCGTCAATGAACTTTTCAGACCAAGCAATGGTTGGTTCAGCAACTAAAATTCTTATAAAGTCATTTCATAGTTAGATTTAATTCTATGGCCGTGAGTACCACAGTGGTTATCCATTGAGCGGAAAACTCCAAAAGCAACAATTTGGAACTTCACAGGGGCAGTTCTGCTCCATCCTCGAGAATTGCTGAGTCAGAATCAATCCGATGGAAGTGAGTTTGTTTCTTTCCAGCAGTGGGGGGTGGGGTATGTATATAGAACAGAAGAAGACATCTCCCAGTCCTATGCAATCCTCACACTTATTAATACGCTTAAGCCCCTTGTTGCAGCTGCTATGCCAGTTCATCTCATGGAATGTCTTCCTCTTTTCCACTGTCCTTGTCTGGAGCTTTTATTTTCAAAGCAGTTGTCATCCGGTAGACTGGACTTGTGGCTTCCCATGTGTGTCAGAGTAAACTTGTTCTCTGTTGGATTTTCTGTGCTGACTATTCACAAGCAGACCACCAGGGTTTTCTTCTAAGATACCTCAGAGTGGACTCAAACTTGCAACCTTGCAGTTTGCAACTGAATATGTTAACTATTTGCAACAACCAGGGGTTTCCTTATAGGCATTCTGGTGGTTTTGTGGGCTATGTATTCAGCTGCTAACCAGAAAGTCAGTGGTTCAGATCCATCAGTTGCTTGACAGGAGGAAGACAAGCCTATCTTTTCCTATAAAGATTTCATCTTAGAAACCCAAAAGGGCAGTTCTATTCTGGCCTATTGGGTCATTATCAATCATAATTGGAAGACAATGGCATTGAGGGGGGTTATATACTTATCTTCACCCCAAAAGCATAGTAGCCCCAAAGACCTGGTTCACTGGAGAAGATTTGGCCTTTGACAGACTAAACAGAGATTGAATTCTCTATTTTTTTTTTGTTTTCCTTTCCATGATTTTGTGTTTCCTTGCTGATGTTATTTTGAATTTGTTTGGGCTCAAATTATATTACACTCCTGTCATCTCCATTAGCTAAAATGAATTTATGGCTGATTATGCATGCAGAAAATAAATTAAATATCTGAATAACATTACCAGTAATTGGTGAAATTGCCTTATGTTTTCACAGCCTTACAACAAAAAAGGCACCAACAAATGACCAGGAAACAAAAGGATAATCCATTATAATTGTCCCTATTACCATAGAGATAGGACAGACACAATTATGGGCAATTTCAGTGTCTAAAAATCAAGTGTGATGAAAATTATATTGAAGTTAACAACAACAACAAAACCCCACACACATAAAAAATAAAATCGCTTTGGCCATGGCTCCAACCCAACTGTTAGTCAGGCTAAAAGGAAACCACCTTGTTCAGAAAACAATCAGCCAGCCACTGCTTATTGCTACATTCATCCACGTTTGTTTCTGCAACATCTAAATCACCACTCATTCACTCTGATTTGCTTGAGTCATCATCCCCCATGATATGGTTTCTCTTTAGACACTGACACAGCTAGTTTAATGTGTTTTTGTTTCAAAGCATGTAAGTACCACCTCCCACTGTAGTCTGATACATGTTGATCAGATTGGCATAGTATTCCCATAAACCGTTCATTTGCATTTTTAATAATGATAGAATGTGGGGGCTGAGCTCCGGTGGCATAGTGGTTGAGTGCAGGACTGCAGCCCACTGGTTCGGCAGTTCAAATCCAGCAGCAGCTCTCCAGGAGCAAGGCTGGCCCTCACACTCCTACTAGAGGAGAGTGGTGCCAAAAAAAAATAAAGATATAATTTTGAAAGGTTTAATCACCATAAAGACTAGTATGGTCCAATACTGACCGGCTCCTGGAGATACCACTGATCTTAAGGCTAATATTTGGAGTAAATAACCATGTGCCCAATTCAGGAGTTGTTCCAATCTGTAGAGATGTGTTTGGATATCTTAGCACATTGTCTTCCTGAGCTTCCTGTGCTGCCATAACCAAAAGAGTGCCCCAAGGGGGTCATTTGAAAGAACAGGAGTCAAATGTTTCACTGGTTTGGAAGCCAGAAGTCCAAACGAGGACATGAGTTCTAGAGGAGCCCCCTTCTCCCAGAAACCCCTGGCATTGCCAGCATTCTTTGTCCTGTAGACTGTTCAGAATGTTCTACACAGGGGTTTCTACTTCCTCTCTGTCTCTGTCTGTCTGTCTCTCTCTCTCTCTCTCTCTCTTGCTCTCGCTCTCACTCATTTTTTTTTTCCTCTTTAAAAGACACTACTCAGAAAAGAGCTACTCTGGTAGGGTCACATTAACCTAACAAAGGAGTTTCCACATATTTTCCACATAGAATCTCCACATATATTTTTCAGGGGCCCACTTTCATCTATAACATGGCCCACTGTATCTGTGTGCCCCAAAGGGTGTGCTCTTGCTCATTCTCTCTCTCTCTCTCTCTCTCTCTCTCTCTCTCTCTCTCTCACACACACACACACACACACATACACACACGCAGGGGCAGAGGCCAGATGGTTTCCCTCAACATTTTGGCAAAAGGACACTCCAGGAAAACACACCTCCACAGGGCTTTGGCAGGTGGCACAGCAACCCGAGCCAAAGATCCTTTCTCCAAGAGCTCACCTTTTCCCTCAGAAATCAGACCTTGAAAACCAGTCATGGACACTGCGGTTGGGACCTAAGCAGAGTAACCATGACTTTGACCTATAAAGCCAAAGGCTTGTGAGCTACAGAACAAAAACACACAAAGGCTCCAAGTCCATCCAAGGGACGCTAAGGAAGGTAGTAAGTCAACAGCGAGGTGCAGCAGGGCCTGTGTCCAAAGAGAGCACACTTTTCTTTCTCACTATCAGAGTGAGCTTGATCAAATTCATATCCAACCACACGACACCGGAGATTCAGGCTAGATTGAGAAGAGGGCATGGAACGAGGGAGTTCATTGCCGAGGTCAGACAGATCTTGGTTGAAAGCAGAGAGCAACAAAGAGATGTTTCCTGGTGCTTCATTGACTAGGCAAAGGTCTCTGACTATGGATCATAGCAAACACTGGATAGTCTTAGGAAGAATGAGATATCAGCAGGCTGCATTGTGCACATGTAGAACCTGAACTTAGACCAAGAGGCAATTGCTCAAACATGGCAAGGAAACGCTGCCTGCTTTGACATAGGGAAAGATGTGTGTCAAGGCTATAGGCTCTCACCATAGTTGTTCAGTCTGTGTGCTGAGCACATAACCAGAGAAGCCAAGCTAATGGCTTTCTGTTTTCTAAGGCACACCTTGTATTTGTGTTACAGTATCCCTAAGGAATTAAAGAAGGTCCTCATCACCAACTCTAGAATGGTATATAAGCAAAGTGACCAGATTTTAAGCAGGACACCACTGACTGGGGGGGAGGGTGGTCTTTATTATAAAGTTGGCCTATATGGAGTAACACAAATGTTCATAGAATGCAAAAATTGTATTGTAAGATATTTATTTTAATTTTACAACACTGCGGGACATTAAATTGTTAAGAAGTGGGATGTCTGGTCACTTTATAATATAAGGGACGTCAGGTCTTGTTGTGTGTTGCCTCTACTCTATATTCAAGCAATAACAAACTAACTGTGATATCTGAATGCAGAATGTTTTTTCACACTCCCACTTCTATGCCACATTACGACTTATCTCTTAAGTTTCTTGAGTAACACAAGGCATCGTAACTCACTGTCATCCAATCTGTGCTGATCCACGGAGATCCCTGTGGGTTTCCCAGACTATACTTCTGTATGAGAACAGAAAATCCAATATTTCTCCCCAAGAGTTCCTGAGGGTTTTGAACTGCCAACCATGCAGCCTAACTTGTCACCACTATATCACGCAAGACTTCCAATAAGGTAATTCCGAATAATTTCTGTTAAGTATATTACTGAATACAACCAAACACTTTAAAATAAGCCAAAATGGCGGTTAGTCTGACCCAGATTTTTGTGGAAGCATACAAGGGGATATACCCACCCCCACCCCCTGAAAAATGAAACAAAATGGAATAAAGCTCCTTGAGTGGAGTATTTATAGCACTAATTTTTCCAGATACTCCAACATCCAGCAACTTGCTCTGAGTTAGTGCACATGGTGGTATTGCCTGGAAAGGTTCTCTCTGATAACAGTGAGTTTTTTTTTCCATAAAAGCAGTTTTGCTAAAACCCAGCTTTTTGTGACAGCCAATTGAAGAGAATAGTATGCAGCTGTTTTCTCTCCTGCTGAGGAAAAGTGCTGCAGAAACTGTTGTGATGTTGAACACAGCTTACAAGGACAGTACTCTGGGAAAAACTCAAATGTGTGAGTGGTTTTCTCCTTTCAAAAAAGGTGAAACGTCGATGACAAACCTCAGAATGAGGTTTGTCAACTTCCTGAGCAGACGAAAATGTCGACTTGTAGTGCCTTTGGAGCTCTTTCCACCAGGTCCGGCTGTTAATCAACGTTTCTGTGTAGAGGTTCTGAAAAGATTGCCTAACATGGTGGGACAAAAAAGGTCTGGTTTGCGGCAGACGGGGCACTGGTTTTGCCACCACGACAATGCACCTGCTCGTGCAGCCATCTTGATACACCGTTCTTTTGGCAAAAATAAAACAAAACATCATGCCTCTCTGGCTCCATACACCTTATTCACCTAACCTCGCTTTGTGAGACTTCTTTTTGTTTCCAAGGATGAAGAGGGACATGGAAGGTCAGTGATACAATGACTAGAATATATGAACAGACAACCAAGGGGGTGGTGCTGGCCATCCCAAACACATGAATTTGAAAAAGATTTCTGAGAATGGAATCTCAGGTGTGACAAAGGTATTCAGCATCATGGAAAGTACTCTGAAGGTGATAAGGTTGTTATGTAAATGGCTTTGAAAAAAAATTTTTTTCTGTGTACCTCCTCGTGTATATGAACACAATGCATTCTCAAAGTTTAGGGTCAAAGCTAAGCAGGAGTTAGAAATATAACGACTAAAGATATCAACTGTTGTTGAACTGCCGGGGAATTGAAGCTCCCACACCCTGCTGATGGTGATGGTGGTGTTCCGTGCCATCAAGTCCGTTCCGACCAATAAAGACCCAGCACAACAGAAGGAAACCCTGTGCTCCTGAGCCCCTGTCACGAGTGTTCCTCTGTTGAGCATATTGTTGCAGTTCCTGTGTCAACCCATCTCACTAAGGGCTTGCTTCTTTCTCGCTGCCCCTCGACTTTACTGAGCGTGATGGCCTTCTCCCGGGACTGATCTCTCCTGACAGCACGCTCCACCATCTCTGGCTCTATGGAGCCCTCCGCCCATACTTCTTCCAAGAGAGATTTGCTTGCCCTTTTGGTAGTCCACGGCACTTACAATATTCTTCACCAACACCACAATTCAAATACATTCCCGCTGGCAGGAATAGAAAATGGTACGGCCACATGGAAAAATACGACAACTTCTTTAAAATGTAAGCATACACCAGCCACAGGGTCTGGTCATTGCAGCCCTAGGCATTCCTCTAAGCGAAACGAGAGTGTGTCCCTACGAAGACACGTCTACAGATGTCCACAATAGCTTTCGGTGGGATAGCCAAAAGCTGGGGAGGGAAAACCCAACGGTCCATGAACAGGAGATGGACAAACAAATCACGGTACAGCCAAACTCCAGACTCACTGCCAGTGAGTCATTTCTGACTTGTACTGGCCTCTATAGGACAGAGTCAAACTACCCTTGTGGATTTCCAAGGCGGTAACTCTTTAAAGGAGTAGAAAGCCTCATCTTTCTCTCAAGGGACAGCGGGTGGTTCCAAACTGCTGACCTGTGTCTAGCCGCCCAATGCATAAGCACTATGCCATCATACTTTGCAGCATTGCTCAGCAATGAACTATGACTCGGCAATGAGTACACCGCAGCACAGGTGCTCTCAGAGCAAGGATGCTTTGTGTCAGTAGTCAGACACACACACACACACACAAACACACACACAAAGAGCAGTGTATACTCTAGGATGCCATTCGTATAACATCGTAGAAGTTGTAAACTAGTGCATGGTGACAGAAAGCAGGTCAGGGTTTCCTGGGGAATGTGGGTAGGAGCATAAATGAAGGGAAGGTTCTATAAAGGAAGTGGAGGAAGAAACTTCTGAGAAGAAGGAGGCTGTCTTGATTGTGATGATGGTCCATTGGTACCTCCACATGTGAAGACTCATAACCTTGTATATTTTAAACCATTGGTTGTATGTGCAGTTTGTTAAATAATGGCAACTATATTTCAATAAAACTTTTTTAAGCCTAAAAACTGAGTAGGGGTGTCCTTTTATGAGAAAACAGAATCCTTGTGGCCTGGCAGCTTTTCCATTAGATATTAGGAAGGTAAAATGGGAATACTCTGAGCTGGGACGTGTCCATCAGAGATTGGCAATGACAACAGTTCAGAAGACGACAAAATAGAAGACAAATGCTTCCACAGCCAAGGCTTCCCATAAAAAAAAATCCATTGGCTTTTCAGATGATGAGCTCCCAGGCATCATAATAATTACTTTGATGACTATTAAATTATCCTAACAACAACAAAAAATAAGAGTCTTGCCTTGACTGGACAGTTAACTGCAATGATCCCCGAGGCTCTTTTAAAGAGGTTCTTTTAAGCTCTCAAGTTACTGATGGACAGAGACTGTGCTGTCTGAATGTATTTGCTCGTGGAAAACTCCCAACCCCTGATACTCATGGAAAACAACCATTAGGAATGTTCCCCAGGAATAAAAGAAGTGAAAATAATTCAAAGGAATAAGACTTCAAAGAAGCAGAGTTGAAAGGAGATGGGTTCTTCAGATATAGGAATTACAAGTGAGTACAAAGAGAGGGGTGAGGGATGGAACTTTGGTGAGGGGGCGGCTGGGTGGCAGACAGACCGGGTGTGAGAAGATTTGGGCGGGGGAGGGTGGCATTGGCTCTAGCAAACCTCGGGTGTTGCTTTAAGAAACTAGGAACTGAAGGTCCGGTGCACAGTACTGTGCACTTGGGAGGCTCCATCACAGATGGTGTTGGACTTGATCTGGAGTCACCTTAAAAGCAAAACACCGCCCCCGTGTTCAAAACTTCCAATCGCTTCCTAATGCACTTTGAACAGCACTGCAGTTCTTTGCTGGGTTACCAACTGAAAATAACGAGAAGCAGAGAAACGTCTCACAAAAATAGAATCCCGTAAAAAACAAAGGCACCGGAGAGTCCTTTTGTGTGTATTTATGTGTATGGAACCTGAGCTTTTGACACCAGGGAGTTCTTCTGTATGATAACATGAAATTAAAATTTCTTAAGGTCTAGCTCAAGTCCCCCCACCAGCCCCAATGCAGCAGACGGTGCAGCTCCAGGGGGGAGACAAGGATAATTGCCGGAAGCAGAGGGGGTCCAGAGAGGAGCAGTTGTGCTCCCCACCAGCCACCTGGATGAAGCAATTAAGTGATGGAGTGAGTGAAGAGTAGCAGGATGCCAGAGGGATTAAAGCTGGGCTGAGTGAAGGGGGAAATGAGGTCAAGTCCCTCACCCAGAAAGCCAAGGTGAATGTTAAGAGCAGGGCTTAGCCTGTGTCCCATCTCCTCCTTGACCCAAAGAGAAGGCATCAGCCCTATTCCTTGGCGGAATCTCCCAGCCCTCTCTCTCCCCACCTCAGTCCTCCCCAAGACTGTTAGGACTGGTGAGACGGTGACTGGCCCTCACTGGATCATGGGAAGCATAGCAGGTCTCAGAGACAGGGCTGTCATTCCCCGCTTTCCCTTTGAACACCCACCAGAGACAAAGCGACCTTCTCATTTTCCTGCCCACCACTCATCGACAGGGTGGGATTTCACTTCCTGCCGCTGGGTGGAAAGCACACCTGGAAAGTATCCCCACCGATGAGTCTGGTTCATTCTCATTCTCTCTCTCTCTCTCTCCTCCCCACGGCACAAAGGCCCATGTCCTCATTCCTGCACCTGGATGGGTAGATCCAGTTAGACCAGATCTCCCAAGGGACTGAATAGGAGACTCTGTCTCAGACCTACCCTTGCTCTTCAGTCAAGGTTTAATCAGAGACCCTGCTTTGGAACCATCTGGGGGGGGGGGGGGCGTTTACTAACCAAAATAAGTAAAAGAAAATCCTACTGCAACATATGCTCGGAGCTAGATTGCTTAGTTCTTATTTGTCCTCTAGGAGAAAGAGCAGCCATGAACGTGCACTGCATGTGAGACTGTGTGCATGGATCCAGACTCTGGATGCTATTCAGTCTGGGCCCCTGTTGTACCTGGAAAAAGAGATGCCTTGCCGTTTCTCTCGTCTCAGGATCATCTTCCTCTGATAGAGAATAAAACTAGGTCATTGGAAATCACATTAACTGAGCACTGACTATGTATCATAGTACTAGTTGAAGCACTTTACATAGATGAACTCATTCGGTACTCATACAACCTGAAGGGGTAGGTATTTTTCATCTCTGCCATTTAATCGATAAAGAAATTTAAGCATAATGTGTGTGGTGTGCTCAAAGTCAGAGAGCTAGGAAGTGGTGAAGTCAAGGTCTGAACCTGAGTTACTTGGTACATGTGAAATGCTCCGTTAGAGTTTTATAAGAATCAGGAAGACACAAGTTTGGCCATCATGAGCTATCCAGCGTGGTCATGAGTGGTCAAGAGTGATAGAGGCATGTCTATCTATAGATACACCCATTGCCATTGAGTTTACTCAATCTGGACTTAGGAGAGTTTCTTTCTCAGTGGTTCATAATCCAATGCTTACCTGACAGTGCCACCAGGACATTTAATCCAAAGAAACAAAACCAACTCATTGCCATAAAGTCCATTCCAACTCATAGTGAGCATATAATTCACCATGTTCAGTCCTCCCAGAGGAATGTGCTGCTCACTCTGTTTAGCACCAACATAGCTCCCTCCCTCTGCCCTCAATTCTACTTTGATCCAATGGTTTGAAATCAAGGCATAGCATAACGTGTCAGCTACCTCCTAGGCTGTCGTTAACAATAGCTTAGTGAACAAATAAGTAATTAACAAATGAACTCACATGACTCAACAGTGAGACTTTGAGAAAACAAGACCCTGTAAATTGTAATAGACTTTTAAAGCAACTATTTGATATCACCTACCACCCTTCCTCCCAACCCATCTGTGCTTTTTCTGGAAACTGCCACAATCTTCTGGACTTCCTTCACTGAGGCAGTGGTGAGAGCCTAAAGAGTTGAGTTACCTTCATTAAGAATTTCAGGTTCAGGAGTCGGGGTGGCAGGTGGGGGTGTGGGGGTGGAAGTGGGGGGATAATCAGAAGGACCTCTGTAAATAGTGGAAGGTTCAGGAAGAGAGAACGCAACCTGTTGGTGTCCACCCTCTCAATCCGAGGAAGAAAGCTTGCCTGTGACAAGACAGCAGCATAAAACTGTATGCTAATGCGAAGTCGAGAAACAAAGAAGGGAGATAGCAAGAAATTACTTCTGACAGCATCTGAGTCTCTGCTTTTAGACACTTAATCTTCCTGAGCTTTCATTTCCTCTTTTATAAAATAAGGAGGAGGGGAAAGATGGTCCAACCACTGCTGAAGGATGAAGGGGCTCTGATCAGGAGACACAGGGAACCAGACAACAGTATATCAGCTCTAGGCAGTGCGGAGCACCCCTCCCCATCACCTCCCGTGTTCACACTGACGACCCATTGTGCCCGAATTTCAGAGCAGCCTTAGCTGAGGGAGCCTCTGGGTTAGTGAGTTACACATTGGGCAGCTAACTACAAGGTCAACAGCTAGAAACCACCATTTACTCCTCAAGAGAAACACCACACTTTCTACTGCTCTACAGTCTCGGAAACCTACAGGGGCAGTTCGACTCAGCCCTACAGGGTCACCACGAGTTGGGCTGGACTTGAAGACAGCGAGTTCTCCTTTGAGGGAATCGAATTTCTTCTGTACTTGAGTTCCACCATCATCTCCTCGGATCATTGTGCAGAAAGTGTTGTGCTGATTGGCAATATAATCAGGTAAGCATGGCAGGAGTAATCCACATTTCACACATCAACCAGGGGTTCTACATGGACATCACCGACATGAACATATGCCTTGAGACAACATGAGACATGTCCCTCCGCCTCTGCTCATCTGGGTGAGTTCAGCATTCAAATTCTGCTCCCCCAAGCATCAGAGACCAGGATCTCTATTGGTGCTTATCAGAGATCTGGTCTACACAGGGCCACTGCAAGACTCTTCTGCTTGCACTAAAGAGGCCCAGACACATCAGTGAGCTTCAACCAGACGATGGCTTCATGGAAAGATCATTAAGTTTCCCTACGCAATGTTTTTCACATTTTATTCAGAGAAGTTTCAGACATCACCAAGGCTGGGGGAATGCTCAGAATAATCTAGTATATGTATACATATGTTTACATCTATGTGGCAATCATGGTCCATGAAATGAAAGGGATGGTCCACTCATTGGTCCCCACTTGAAGGTCATTTGTCATTGACAAATGACTTTCCTGCTTTGACTTCTAGGTAATGAGTTTCTCTCTCACAGGTCACCAAGTGGTCCCCACAGACAGAAAGATTATATTTAATTCAAGTGTCACATGATTGACTGGTGTCATGATTTTTAAAATACCTGTATTAGTCTGAGTAGACTAGAGAAATAAATTCATAAGCACACATGCGTATAAGAAAGAGGTTTATATACAAGAGCAATTGAACATTGAGAAAACATCCTAGACCAGTCCAGTTCAAGGTCCTAAGTCTGATTTCAGCTCATATGTCTGATACAAATCTATAAGTCCTCTTCAGACTCACAAAACACATGCAAGGACACCAGGACAACCACAGGCTAGTAGGTTCAGAGTTTTGTGTATCCAGTGGTGTCAGCGCTGGCAGAGTTCTCCCCATGGCTCCTCCAGTTTCCAGGGCTCAGGGTCTACTGGCATACTGCCATGTGTCTTGTCAACTGCAATGTCTCCCAGGGAGTGAGCAGAGAGATAGCGTCTCCTGCCTCCAAGAAGGAAATATCATATTTCCCAGAATTCTTGAGTAGGTGATACCCACACAGAGGTCTCCTTGGATATCTCCAGAATGACAGTCTAGAATCCACCTCTACACTCTTGTATTAGGTAGACTAGAGACTAGAGAAACAAAATCATAGACAGACATATGGATTTAAGGGAAAGGTTTATATACAAGAGAAATTGAACATTGAAAGCATCCCAACCCAGTCCAGTTCAAAGTCATAAGTCGGATATTAGCCCATATGTCCGATACCAGTCTATAAAGTTTCCTTCTGACTCACAAGGCATGTGCAGTTGAAGCATCCCGGCACTGGCAGGGGTCTCCCCATGGCTCCTTGTTTCCAGAGCTCAGAGTCCATGAACAGCATCCAGTGGTGGTAGAAGCAACTCAGTGCTGGCAGGGGTGTCCATGTGGCTTCTCCAGCTTCAGAGGTCTGGTTCCATCAGGGTAAGGCTGTGTTGCTTCTCCTCCGGCTCCTCCAGCTCCTCGGACGCTGCCATCTTGCCTTGTCACTATTTCGTCATCTCAGAAACTGAGAGTAGTCTCTCTGTTCCAATTGGGAAATACCACAAGTCTTTCCAGAATTCTCAGGAGAAAGCCATGCCCACACAGAGATTTCATTGGCTATCTCCAGATTAACAGACGAGACTCCAGCCTATATCTCAATCATGAAATTGACATAGGTACCTGACCCCCACAACTCTTAATCCTCCCACTGACAAGAGATTAGGTGACTGCCACAATACCAAAAACCTAAATTCCAAAAGTTTTCAAGGGAAAAACCTATACATGCTAGAGCTGAAGGCTTCCTTAAGGAGGTAAAACACACAGTAGATCCTGCACGTTCCACCCTGACAACACACAGTAGATCCTGCACGTTCCCCCCTCACAACAACTGGATGGCACCCACAGCAGCCACCCCGCCTTTCGATAGGGTACTCTGCTGATGGCAGTTCAGAGGACGTAGAAGGGGTCTGAGCCTTGAGGTCACCAAGCCCTTGCACAAGCCAAGTGCCCTGCTGTGCCTGCCTCCTCACCGTGGCTACTGGAAGTCAAGCCAGCTCACATTTGATACCTGGCCTTTGCTAAGAGGCAGGTCTGTGTAATTTTCTGAAAGGTTCAGAGGAGTGACTGCTCAGAGAGGTCTTGCTTATTATTTCAAATGCCACCCATCCCATTCTCTAACATTTACGGAGTTATTTACCACTTGATGCCTGCCTCACCTGCCAGGATGTCTGACCTCCTCCCTTCTCCTACCGGCTCCCTCCCTTCAATATTGCCCAAGCTCAGAAGTGGGAGCTGGTGGTTACAGGGCTACCAGCAGCCTCCCTGGAACCTATCAGGAGCCAGAATGGTCTCAATCCTAACAAAGGGGAGGAGCAACCACAATGGATGGAGTCGGGGCTAAGCCCTGCTTCAAGGCCATTGATAAAAATTTACCATTTTAGAGACATGCATGGTTGTTGATTGTATCCATGTGGCTGTAAATGTTCACTTCTTTTTCAATATGCTCAGCTGGATTTTAAGAATGAATGCTTTAAACTAACAAGCCTTTTTTAAAAAAAAAATGTTTCATTTCTCCTCTAAACAACAAGGTGGCCAGGTTTGGATCAACAATTTCAGTTGAAGAAGCCTTGGGGGACAAATAGTCAACCGGCGAGCCTGCTGAGACTTTAACAAAAATGGTACTAAAAAGATAGCCTGCATATCAATCATCCAATCAGTGTCTACCTTGTGCCATGCACTCACAGTGTTCAGCATATTGTTTAGCTCACAACCCCTCTACAAATTAGGTATCAGAGAGAAATCCCTGGTTACATAAGAAAGCTGAAGTTCAGGGAGCTTGAGTGGCCATTTCAAGTTAAAATAATCACTCTTGGAGCCAGGTAGTTGACTCTCCCCACTGCCTCAGAATCATAATTAAGCACCCCGCACCTAAGTCACTTTGCGGCCCACATCTATGTCCACATACATCGAAGCACCCAGATGGCTCAACAAGACATCAATATAAGTTTCTTGGGGTCATGAATTTCCCGCTATAGGTGAAATTGAGTCCCCTCCAAATGATGTGCTGAAATCCTAACTCTAATGTCTGTACATGTAATGTAATATAAAAACCTTCCATGGTATAAACAAATGCAATGGGATTGCCTACCACCTGCCACCTAATAGGGTGCACAGTCCATCAAGCCAGGTGAATCCTAAAACTGATCACTTCTGAGTATGTGAAGAGTAGAAGGACACAGAGCCGAGCACACTTCCCAGTATGTATTTACCTTGCAGTCACAAATTTTCTATTTTCAAATAATTTTTAGCAGTGCTGAGTTTAAACATTGAGACAGATGTCTTTATGGTTGAAGTGGTCAGAGCTTTCAGTAGAGTAAACCATGAGTAGAAGAAGTGCTTTTAATAGGCCCGACTTCATTCATAAGGCACCTCGTGGCTCCCGTGTTCTCCCAAACGTGGTTGTGCCTTGCAGTTGTGTCAGCTCGGAGTTATGAAACCACACCCATGAGAATGAGACACTGCCCAGTCCTGTGCTATTCTTGTTGCCTCCGTCGTGTCAACCACCTCATCGAGGGTTTCCCTTTGTTGCTGCTGTTTTCACTGACCCTCTCCTGTACTCGCCAGGAAGCCTTCTTCCTTTCCTGATAACGTGCTTAAAGTACATACAACAAAGTCTTACCATCCCCACTCTAAGGAACATTCCAGCCGATACTTGTTCTCCTGAAAGTTCATGGAGGGTGCAATATATTCTTTGCCAATGCCACAATTCAAAGCATCGATTCTTCTTGAATCTTCATCGATTCTTGAATCTTCCCTATTAAGGGTCCAGTGTTCTCATCTTTAAGAGGCATTTTAAAATACCATGCCCCGGGACAGACACACCTTGATCCTCACTGTGATATCTTGACTCCTTAACACAGGCACTGCCAATGTGCCCCTTGCAATACGTTGTTTGGTTTATTGGCTGCTGTTCCCGTAAGCTCTCACTGTGGGTTCAGGTAAAAGAAAATTCCTGATAACCTTGATCTTTTCTCTGCTCACCATAATGTTCACTCTGGGCCTCATTATGAAAATCTGTGTTTCTGTCAGACTGAGAGGTAATCCATACTGCAGGCTCTGCGTGTGGTCTTCATCATTAAAGGCTTCAAGTCCTCTTTGCATCAACAAGCAAAGTTTCTCCTCCACATAAACTCAACTCTGCGCCATTGAGTAGATTACAACCCAAAGGGACAAAGGAGAACTGCCCCTGTGTGTTTTTAAGACTGTCACTCTTTGCAGGAGGAGAACGAGGAGATCCTCATCAGTCTCCTGCTGAGGAGACTCGTGGTTTCCAAGTGGGGAACTTGTGGTTCGCAGCCCCACAGAAGCCACAAGCATAGATGTAACCAAATGGTCGATCCAGCTATGTAAGGAAATGCTTCTCAGTCATTAGGGAAATGCACATGGAAGCCACAATAAAATATGCAGTTAGATGACTACCATGAAAAAGATCGACAATAACAAGTGCTGGAGAGGATGTAGAACCATGACAATCCTCATACATAGAGGGTGGGGATGTAAAATCCTACTGCAGTCTCAGAAAACAGGTGAGCTGTGACTTGTACAGATGAACATAACTTTGCCATATGATTCAGCACTTCCATGCCTAGGAAGAAAAACATCTGTGCACATAAAAATCTGCAGGTGAGTATTCAGAGCACCATTATTCCTCATAGCGCCCCCCCCCCAATTTCCTGGGACAAATAAACAAATGTGCTGTTATCTATACATTCGAATGTCATTGGCCATAAAAAGAAGTGAAATACTAGTTCATGCTGCCACCTGGATGCGCCGCCAACATGCTATGCAAAAGAAAAGAGGCTAGGCATTGAAGACTTCATTATTATATCATCCTACTTATACGTAATGTGTAAAAAAAGCAAACAGAGGAAGAGACAGAAAGTGGAGGCATGGTTGCCAGGGATTAGAGATAAAAGGAGGTGAGCTGTACACAGGCAAGGGGGGATGTTACTGATGTGTTGAGGAATGTTCGACACTGCATTGCAGTGACACGGTGCAGCATCTTCCCTATAAAGCATCGGCCAATCTGGGGATGGATTCTATGATATGTGAACGACACCTCAATAGAGCTGTTTTTAAACAGCACAGCTGCTGACTGATGAGATTAAATTTTATTAACTGCCCCCCTCCAAAAAAAAAGCATATCTAATCAAGCTATTTGTGGAGTCTTCAGCTTGTTCAAATAAAGGTGTGGAACTCTCTGGGAAGTGAAAAGAGGAAAGTTGGGCAAAGTGCGTCTACTTTCTGGACCGTGTTATGAAGACCAAGTGGAAGTTTCTGATCCTGAAGAACATGGCCCAGGGAGAGGGACTTGCAAGCCAGCAAGATGTGGAATGGAATCCTATATGCCAACTGTGCACCCCACCCAACAAGACATGGCCAGTAGACTTCATGCACACGCCGGCGCTGATTAGAATTCCAGGACCCACGTGAGACAAACTCTGAGGGAGAAGGCTGGAGCTCTTTGCTCTGCCTGGTTTCACCCTAACATCTTTCTAATTAGGAAAGCTTTTGAGGCGAACTGATAAGCATTCTGGGCACTGCACATGTCTGGCCACTGACTAATTAATTAATTTTTGACTTTGCACAGTGACACTTCATTTGAAAACTTTCTCCCATCCATGACCGAATGGGGAGAAGTAGGGCAAAAGATTTTAAAATGTGCTAAAGGTGCCATTCCTCATCCAAGTGAGATTGAAGAGGGCAGAACGGTTCAGTGAGTTCAACAAAGGGCTGAACTGGGGAGGCGGGGAAGGGCTGGGAGCTCGGCGCTCTCTTTCCTGGGTCCTTGGACTCTGTTTGTGTGCTCATTCGCTTGGAAATTGGGGCTCCCGTTGGCAAGATTTCGCTTTGCTTGAATCCACAATCAATGCTCATGGAAGCAGCAGTCAAGAAATCAAACACAATGGGCAAATCTGCTGCACGAAACCTCCTGAGAGTGTTGTCATAGTTGCTCTTTTCAAGAATTGATACCAGACTACTCACAAGGAGTTGGGAACTAAAGTCCCAAATTTCCAACTCTTCCCAGCTGCTGTTCTGTTCCATTCCCCCCAACTCCCAACTGCCCACTCCTCTTTTGATTATCTGCCTTCACACCCCTGGGCTCTGTGATTCAAGGCAACATCTCACAGAAATGCATGAAACTTGCAGGAGAGGTCTCATGCGGTTGTGGATGCTATTCAGCCCCAAGTCTAAAGGTCAGACAGAGGCAAACCAACTGAATCCTTCCAGAGCCAGAAGCCAAACATGCCCCAAAGTCACAGCAGGGCTTCTTGCTTTAACCAAAGCTTCGTCTGAGGGCTGGTTTTTCAGGTAACATGTAGAAGTGCTGCACTGTGGCACCAGCATGGAGTCTACATGCAAGGAAAATGAGGGATACTGTCTTACATCATACCCTCTAGTAAAGTAGTATGAAAAATGCCCTCAAAGAAACAACAGGTGCGACTTGGTTCATACACTCTACCAAAATTTGGTCTTTTCTGTCTTATGTGTTTTTGGTTTTTTTTTTAATAAACTGAGGTCTTAATAGTGTCCTAATCCTGTCTACTCACATAGTGCAGAATGTCCACCAAAATCAGATCATACCCACAGGCATAGAGTCCAGAATTATAATACATCACACAAGAAATGATGGCCAATAGAGTCCCATCAATGGACTACCACTCAAATATTAAAGAGTCACGATGTCACTTTAAAGACTAAGATATGCTTGACTCAAACAACAGTATTCTCCATCCCCTTATAGGCATGTGAAAACTAGACATGGAATAAGGAAGACAGAAGAATGGAGTGCGATTGATGGAATTGATCAATTGATTGATGGAGTTGGCCAAGCATATCAAAAGTACCCTAGATGGCTAGAAGAACAAAGAAATCTGTCATGGAAGGACAACCAGCATACTTCTCAGAAATGAGGCTGTTGGGACTTCTGTCACCTACCTTGGACATCCTTTCAGGAGGAAGACATTCTGATTGGTAACAGAGAGGGCCACGGACAGAAGGAACAGCTCTTCAAGGCAATTACCTAACAGAGGCTTCAGCTAAGGACTCAATAGCACGGCCATGGTTCAAATGGCATGGGGCCAGGCAATGTATGGTTCTGCTATTCTTGGGGATCGGTGAGCCAGAACTCACTCAATGGTACCTGACAAGAAGCATTTGGCATCTCCATTGGTTAAAGGGTGACCTCGTGTATTGACTACAGACAGAAGGCCAGGAAACCAAAAATTCCCCGTGGAGATAGACAAAATGGATGAATCCACACAGAGGTTTTGCTATGTACATTGCCTGAACTGGGCATTAGAAATCATAGCTCAGGGCCAAATCCAGGCTGCTGCTCCATTTTCAAATAAAGTTTTATTGGAACACAGTCACACCATTCATCGAAGCCCTGTCTATGCTTATTCCCATGATACAAGGTCAGGTTACACAGAACTAATCTGACTCAGAAAATATTAACCAGCGGAATCATTACAGAAAAAATACAGTTCACTTCTGGTGGAGATGAAATGAGCATTGTGCCTTTTCTGTGTAATTAAAGAGTCAGTGGAACCTTCCTTCAAGCATGAAGAAGACCAAGCCAGAATATCAACAAACCTTCACCAGCGAGGCGAGGACTTCAAATATCTCCACAGAAGAAAAACTTCCTGTGACCACTAGCAGCACTGTCTCCTCTAAGGGAAACCCTATCAATTCAGGTCCTTGTTCTAGTCAGTCCCCGGCACAAAAGGAGTCCCTCTGTCAGGTTAAGACTTCCCACTATTCCCCATGCCAGGATGACTGACCAAAAGAACAGACCTGCCAGAAGAACTTCTAACTGCACAGGGGGGTCCCGCCTACAGGAGTCAGAGAAGGCATTCAAAGCACATACAGTGAGATTCTACGTGTCTGGGTTACTCACTTCCCCAGAAAGACAGTGCCAATGCCAAACCAGCTCTTATCCAGAGTTCTTTCTGGACTGACTGTGCCAAGCCTTGTACTATTCATGCCCAGAGATTTTTCTCCAGTCTAAGGTAAAAAGATGAGACCTGACTGTACCTGCCTCTCCGCGGGGTCCTGCCCCACTGCTTGCTGATAAACAAACATTTAGGGAAAAGAACACATGGTTCCCAGGTTGAGCAAGCAATTTCAACTATCATTTTATCTAAAGTCATTTTTAGAGAAATAAAATGTTCCTCTTTCTCTTCATGGGCACAGACCTGCTAAAGATAATCTCCATTTTCTTCACATAAGTTCAACTCTAATATTTCATCCTTCAGCTTCTGTATTTAACAAGGTCAGCTCATGTGACCCCCTTGCACATCCGAGGGCGTAGCTCAAGTGCACCAGGGGAGAAGTGCACAAGGTCCATTGAGAATCAGAGGTTTCTCCCTTCTCTGGGTTGACATGTCCCATCTTAGTGCAAGGTTGAACAGGGAGGGCGGGCGAGAACACAAGAGAGTGAAATGGGCTTCAGTGTTCCCTTGTGCAGTGAGCAACATACACCAGCCATCTAGTGTTGTACTTGATTCTCTCAAGGAAGACATCTGCTAAAATAAAGAGTCCCTTCCTACAAACATTTCATAAACTAGTTTTCAGAGTTAAATGGATATCTACTTGTTGACAAGATCTTCCCTTTTCTGTTTCAGCTTCTAGTAGCTACCAGCAATCCTTGGACTTGAAGATGTATCTGTCTCTAGCCTCCATCTTCCTTTACCCACTATGTGTATCTCTGGGTCTACTCTGTTCTTTTGATGAACCATAAGTAATTAGGTACAGATATAGGTTCCACCTTATTATGGTATGACCTTCTTACAGAGAGAAGGAAAAACAAAGACATCCAAACAAGAGGAAAAAAAAGAGCCAAACTTATAGGTACCCAAGGTCGAATGAATGAATGAAAGTACTGCCAAGGATTAGATTCTGTCTCACGGAGACCCAATATAAGGATGTGAAACCACAAATTTTTATGAGAACACACAGCGTTGGCGTGGCTGGTGGGTTGGAACCAATGACCTTGCACTTAGCAACTCAACACCTAATCCACAGGGACACCAGAGGGTAGGATTTCAACAGCAATTGGGTGGGAGGGAGAGAAGTAATTCAGTCAATGACACCACCTTTCAGAAGTAAGATGAACAAAACCAGCAAGCCAACAACAACTGCTAGGCTTTTCAACAAAAGAATTCAGAAAACTTTGGGCAGTATCAGCTCTTTGGTTTGAGAAAAGTCACGTGGCCTTGCTCGGGTCCCGAAAATAGAGACATTACTCTCAGCACTATCAAGAACTCAAAGATGTCTCTAATCTCTAATTAGACCATGTAGCATGGGTTTGTAAACATGAAGTGATTTGTGGCTATTAAGCGGGAGCCCCATAAAGGCAGAAACAGCAAATGTGACCATTTTGTTGCCATCACAAGGCAGTTTCCTCCGCTTACTCTCTCTGGGCACATTCTTCTTCTTGCGAAAAGTTGCCCAGGGACATTTGCTGTCCCTGGTATTCCAAAAAGGTCACCCAAGCAATAAAGGCTATCCAACATGGAAGGTAATTAACTCTCACCGCCCTTCTGCCCAGCTGATGAATTAGACTCAGCACTGAACACGCCCAGCCCGAACATGCGTGCAGCGGAATTGCACAAAGGCTTTGCTGAACTAGAAGGGCGGTGTGCACCTTTCAGGATCTGTCACACACACACTGGGAGTAATCCAAAAAAAATTGTGATAACATGAAATATCTAATGTAATAACATGAACTAAACATGTTTGGGAACCCTGGTGGCATGGGGGTTAATTGATTCCCTGCTAAAGGGCCAGCTGATGGTTCACAGCTTGGCAGGAGGGAAATATGACCATCTGCTCTTGTCAAGATTGACAGTCCCGTTGAGCTTCTCAGGAACCTCTCCTCTGTGCTAAAGTGTCACTCAGGGTCATGAACTACCTGACAGCACCGAGTTTAGTTTGGGGTTCTTTGCTTGCTTGCTTTGGGATTTCAAACCATATTGTTGAGTTCAAAATGCTTATGGTGAATCCAGTGAAGGTTTCCAGAGAAGAACATGATTCTGCATTCAACACTGCACCTATGTGATGATTGAACTTGCACCTGGCCATCCCCTGAAGGTATCATTGCTTAGCCCACTTCTCCCACGTATTTCTGGTTTCTATTCTTCCTTTTCCCTCACCCTCCAAGTTTTGTCCTTGGATAAAGGCTGACCTTTGGACCTCAGATGCTGGGGTCCGTTCTAGGCCTAAAGGGTGATGGAGGTGGATGCTTCTAACACAGAGGTGAGTTCAGTTCCAGGAGAGGTGGTCAGGGCCATCGCTTTGGGACTTCCACCAGTCTATGCAACCAGTAAGCCTGTCGCTGTCCCTAGAGGTCATTGAGTTGGTTCTCATTTACAGGGATGGCAGGTGCCCCAGACACACAATCATTAGATCTGAGCCCCTGCCTCCATCTGTCTGGTGGAGGGCCTTCCTCTTTCTCGCCACCCCTCTACTTTACCAAGCATGATGTCATTTTTCAGGGACTTGGCTTTATTTCGGGCTCTCAGGCGGATGATCTGGGTTTTCGTGTGGCTCGTCGGAGCTGCTCTAAAACCCTCCGCCACCTTCCCGGTGCCTGGTGGCCCTGCTGTGTTTGGTGACCCAGCAGCAGTGGACGTGAGTCCCAAAGGCAAAGGCTCATCTTTCTTTGTCAGCCGCTTGCGGAGATAAGAGCAGGAGATGTCAGACATCCGTGAGGGGATTTCCTTAGCAACCCACACGGCTCAGATGTGCCTCTTTTCTCCTCTCTCAGAAGACAAGTGATTAAAAAGAGGCATTCAAAACAGCATCTGAGTGCCTACAAACAGAAGGAGGGAGGAAAAGGGCAGGTGGGGAGGGTCAGTCAGGAGAGAGAGAGGAAGTGGCCTTCCCAAGCACAGTTTAAAGGAATGATCGATGCTTTGTGTCAAGTGCTGTGATAAGATGCGCTGAGCTTATCAAAACCCGGAGCGCCTGTGCTGAGGTCACACGTGGCTGGCAGATAAGAGTAGGTGGGCAATGAGCTCCCCCTCTCCTCCCCCAAGACCCTGTACTCATTTCCCTCTCCACATGGGCAGGAGTCCTGGTGCCGTCGAGGTTACATGTTGGGCTGCTAACAACAAAGTCAGTGGTTTGACACCACCAACTGCTGACCAGAAAAAAAAATGAGGCTTATTACTTTCATAAGCAGGTATAGTTTCTGAAATCCACAGTTTCCTATAGGGTCACCCTGCATTGCCATCGGCTCAAGAGTAGTTTGTTTTGTTTAGCCTGCACGATGACATCTCACCCCATTCACTTCCGTTTCTCTTCTCCCCGTACAATGTTCTTGGAGATGCCTGCCTGCCTGCCAACCACGGGTCAGCCTCAGCATTGTTTGCTGTGTGCGGAAATAGTGTGCGAGCCGGTGCTGGGGTCCAGAATGCAGCTGTCTCCCCAGAAGTGAGGAAGACGAGGACTGGGGTGGATCTGGAGTTGCATCTGGACTCTGACACAAACATACCCTGTGACCTTGACCAAGTCCCTTGGCCTCTGGAAGTGGAGTTTCGTCTTCCGTGCAAGGAGGGAGGTGGACTGCCCCATGCAGGCAGGCAGTCCGTTTCACACCTGCCTACTGAGAACAACGCTGAGAAGGGAACAAAATTCAAAGCTGCCTGGAAGAGAACCGGGATCTCGTCAGGAAAGCAGAGGACTGCAGATGTGCCCCTGCGTTGGGCTGGTCCCCAGGCATGCTCATGCCCTGGGCCCTTTACCTGACACTTGGGTTGACTCTCTTTTGCTTTGGACTTTGAGCAGAACCATGATTTCAGTTCTCTGAGTTGCTTCCTTATTCAAGTCTGCAATTAAATGTACCCTTTTCAAGAAGTGGCTGTCTCTCAGTTTTCCTACGTTTTCTGCCTGAAATTCTCTCTGATGAACAGAAAGTGTCAGCCTGGTATAGAAAAGGGTCCTGAGGGCACGTGTGGGCTGAGTAGGAGCATACTGTGATGGGCTAGTGATGTCTGCCACGGTCCTGTGTAGGAGACCGAGGACCACTAGCCAGGCGCGCGTCATCCCTGAAGGCCAGTTCCTACACAAACATCCACCTGTTGGCACTGGCTCAATTCTGAGTCATGGGGACTCTGCACAATGGAGTAGAATTGCCCGATAAGGTCTACAATGCTGTGAATCTCTACAGAAGTCCATGACCACATCTTCCATTAGTTGCTGCGCCCTGAACCCCGGGTCTTCATTAGAGAGTTAAAGACCAAGTCCCGAGCCATCCACCAGAGATTCTGATTTGGTGAGTCCATGGAGGGCTTGGGTATCTCACTGTCAAAACTCTCTAAGGGTCTAGGGAGACTCTGGTTCCTTTCTGATCTTTTCATAGTTGCTTGTAGGCACTTTGGAGCTCATTTGACCCCTGGTGACCCACTAGGTACAGAACAGACCTGCTCAGTGGGGTTCCCTTCAAGGCTGTGACCTTTCAGAGGCAGCTCACCTGGCATGTCTTCCCAGAAGCTCCTGGGTGGGCTTGAACTGCCAGCCTTTTGTGAGTAGTCCAGCTCTTGGCTGTCGGTATCACTCAGAACTCCTTCCTAGTCACAGTGCTCTTGCACTCTGAGTGTCTAGGAAGCCTTCAATGCTGGTGACTAAGAAGAAGGAGCGGGTCTCCTTACCTGCAGACACTCTTTTCTTGCAAATTTAGAGCATCTGAGCTGCCATTGAGTTGGCTCATTGGTGGGGGCCTCTTTGTGTGGAACAGAACTGTGCTCGAGGGTTTCTTTCTCTTTTTTTAAATCATTTTATTGGGGGCTCATACAATTCTTATCACAATCCATACATACATCCATTGCATGCAAAGCACATTTGTACATTTGCTGGCATTATTATTCTAAAAATATTTTCTTTCTACTTAAGCCCTTGGTATCAGCTCCTCATATTTCCCCCTCCCTTCCCATTCCCCTCTCCCTCATGAACCCTTGATAATTTATAAATTATTATTTTGTCATATCGTACACTGTCTGATGTCTCCCTTCACCCACTTCCCTGTTGACTGTACCCCAGGGAGGTTGTATTCGGTACCCCCTTTTTACACCACCTTCCCTCCAGCCTCCCAGTATCACCACTGGTCCTGAAGGGATCATCTGTCCCGAATTCCCCATGTTTCTGAATCCTATCTGGACCTATCTGGTCTAGCTGGATTAGTAAGGCATAATTGGTATCAGATAGTGGGGGAGAGGTAGGAAGCACTGAAGAACTAGACAGAAGTTGCATATTTCATTATTGCTAGACTGTACCCTGGCTAGCTGATCTTCTCCCCATGACCTTTCTGTAAGAGGATGTCACTTCACTGACAGATGGCCTTTGGGTCCCCAATCTGTACTCTCCCTCATTTATAATGATATAATTTTTAATTCTTTGATGCTTGCTACCTGATCCCTGCATCACCTCATGATCACACAGACTGGTGTGCTTCTTCCATGTGGGCTTTGTTGCTTCTGAGCTAGATGGTCGCTTGTTTACCTTCAAGTCTTTAAGACTCCAGATGCTATAACTTTTGATAGCCGGGCACCATCAACTTTCTTCCCCACATGTAATTATACACACATTTGTCTTCAGCAATCCTATCAGGAAGGTGAGCACACAATGACATGACTTTTTGTTGTTTGACGCCTGACAATTGATACCTTTGACACCTGTGGTCACAAGCCTTTAAGACCCCAGATGCTTTGTCTTTTGATAGCCAAGCACCATCAGCTTTCTTCACCACTTTTGCTTATGCACATGTTTGTCTTCGGTGATCATGCCGGGTGAGCATCAAGGAATGTAAATTCAATAGAACAAAGTGTTCTTGCATTGAGGAAGTACTTGAGTACAGGTCCAATGTCCATCTGCTGTCTTAATACTAACCCTATAAGTATATGCACATAGATCTGTCTCTCCATAACTATATATATTTACCTATGTACATACCCGTATTTAGACCTTTATAAGTGTCCTTTGCCTCCCAGTTCTTTCCTCTATTTCCTTTTACTTTCCTCTTGACCCACTATCAGCCTTCATATAGATTTCAGTAATTTCTCTCTGTTATATTACACTTGATCAATTCCTATCACGTCTTTCAACGCCACCTTGCCACTGATTTTGGATCACTTGTTGTTCCCTTATCCCTGGGTTGGTCAACACCACCTCCTGCCCCCACCTCCTCCTCTCCCATGTCCCCTGGAACCATCAGTCCCAGTGTTTTCTACTCCAGACAGTTCATCCAACCTATCTTATCTAGATTGACTTGAAGAAATATGCACCCACAAAAAAAACAAGACATCACAAGATGAGGCAACAAAAGATAACAAATTGATGACAACAAAAAAAACAAATGTCCAGGAAAAAAAATATATATATAATATATAAGTAAAGTACTTATATATATATAAGTAAAATAAATAAAAGCAAAAGAAAAACCTGGTTTATGCATTGACCTTCAGGAGTGTCCTCTGGTTGAGTCCAATGGGGTGCCACACCCTGGCCCCAAAGGGTATCCTTGGCACTCCCTCAGCAACTCCATGCTCTGCTTCCCCCACTGTTCTGCTGCATGCCCTGAGTTTTGCCTTGGTGCTGTGGGGTCAGAGCGGGTACAATCCTGACCCTACTTCTCCATTGTTGTGACCATAGGGTTTGAGTCAGTGAGGTATACTGTGTTTCATAGAGGGGCCGGCTATGCAGTCCTCTCTGTGCGTTGGCTGTTCTGCATGGGGATATTGTCCTCAAGGCTTGGAGGGCCAGGATGCACTCCACTCTCTCTTCCTCCCCCTTTATTTGCTCTAGCGTGCTTTCTTCAGAGGGTTTATAATGGCTGCTTTTTTCAGTTGTAGATTTCCAGGACTTTCTTCTAAGATACCTCTGGTAGATCCAAACCTTCACCCCTTTCTGTCCACTGTCTAATGCTGAACCCCCACAGCAGGGCAAACTCAACCCACCCAGATAGGGGGGACTTCCAGCGGCCACATTTGTAGCTGTCCCTGCCTGCGAGCTTTTTCAGGCCACAGAATCTGCTCTCCCCCACTGAAAAGGTGACTGTCTGTGTCTCAGAAGGCAGCATTCAGCGAACAACACAGGTGAGATGGCTCTGAGCTGGTTCACCCCTACCTCAGACACACCCTTGAGGGAGGGGGGGTGCCTGATGGCACATCATTTGCAGGACAATTTCCCTCCCTTGTCTCCTAGTCCAGTTGCCTTTTCAGGTCGTTTCCAGGAATGACTGCCCAAATACGTCCTCTGCACTGTCGTCTTTGTCCTGGATTCTGCTTCCAGGGAAACCCACCCAAAGGATAAGTGTTCGGAGTTAGCCCCAGCACCAAGTCCATGAAAGAAAGCAGTTGAGATGGTGCCAGAGACCCCCCTGCTGCACTGAGACCTACTCCGTCCCTGGTTTGGTCAGTGAGGCCTGTGTTGTGAACGCAGCCCCGAGGAGGCCCACGTGCAGAGGCAGAGCAGCTTGTCCCCAAGGCAAGCAGAGACTTGCACGTGCTGCCCTACTCTCTGTAATGCACCACCAGCAAAGCACCATGAGGAAGTTTGCCCGCTGCTAACTTTGCTTACTGGGTGCCCTCCCTGCCAGGAATTATACATTAGGAGAAAGATGCTTTGGTCTGTGGGAAGGGCTTCGGGGCTGGGGAGAGAGATAAGACGCCAGCCAGATCAAGCAGCTTAATCTTTGATATGGTGGACGGGGGGTAGGGTGGGGGTGAAGTTGTTCATTACAGAGTTTGTAATAAGCATAAGAAGCCTGTGCTTACCTGTCTGCTGGATCATCTGACAGGACTCCTGTGCTGTGGATTTCACCTTCACGGGGATGGGGACAGGGAGAGTGTACTCTGGGAAGCAGGGAACAGTGCGCCCAGTAGCCCCTGCATAGGGTTGGGACATGGGGGTGGGTCTTACTATAATTGCAAGAGCACCCACCCTCTGATGATGGTCACTTTCTTTTCCTTCGGGGCAGGAACAGGGAGAAGGCTCCTCACGCTGCCCAAATGGGGGAGAAACTGATGGAGGAGCAGGGAGTTCACCACGCAGCTGGGTTCTTCACCTCCCTTTCTGTGGCTGGCGAGAAGAAACACCCACGTGTTTCTTGGAAACAGTCCTTGGAAGGTCAGACGCGTGTCTCCACAGGTGTAAATAATGTCAGCAGTACCAAGGAGGTCACCTGAGCATCAATCAGCATTGCTCAAAGAAGAAAGAGAAAAATCCCAAACAACAATCGCCCCTAAGTGGATGGAGAACTGAGTTGACGGGCCTCAGAATCACCTGGAGTGGCATTTACACCTGGGTGCTGCTGGCCGCCCCCCTCCAA
This sequence comes from Nesogale talazaci, assembly GCA_004026705.1. Taxonomy (NCBI): domain Eukaryota; kingdom Metazoa; phylum Chordata; class Mammalia; order Afrosoricida; family Tenrecidae; genus Nesogale; species Nesogale talazaci. The sequence continues at coordinate 180,325 of PVJH01000905.1, forward strand.
GAGCGTTTGCTTCGTGGGTCTGCATGGGGGCCCAAGGGGTGCTGTTCTAACAAGCTCAGGGGTGAGGCTGAAGACAGCGACCCTGTGCAGCACAGGTGGAGATCCGCTGCTATCCTGTGCCTGTGCATCTACACCCCTGCAGGGAGCATGCAAATGCAGGTGGGGACTCACGAGCTCCAAGCTGGGGCCCAGGTGCTCCCTTGCTAACAAGCTCCCCTCCTCCCCCCAGTGCAAGTTCTGCCAGATCGAGCAGGGAGGGCACACACCGCTGCTTTGCGGAGGGCTACTCCACCCCACCCCACCCCTGGACTCCAGTCGCCAGAGAATATTTCTTCATTGCTATCGTGAAATCATAACAAGCCTTTCTTACCTAAAAAAGATCAAGATGTGAAGCTATCGCTTCTTGACCTAGCTCCAGCCAGGTGTACATGTTTCTAGAGGCAGTGTTTCCTCTTTTCTCAGGCGCTCAGCTTTATACCACAGCCAAACGGCGGTTCAGGCATCCTTAAAGGACTCAGTTCACATTCCCTGAAATGCAGCTAATGTATTTTAAACTATAGATTTCATCATGAACAAGCCCTGAGGACAGCAACAGGGAGCGCTGGAAGAGCAGAGGTAACTACTGGTCGGCTTACCTTGCTCGGTTGTTCTGGGGGAATGCTCTCTCTTGATACCATGTCCAAAGATTATGGGACAAAGTGTCGCCAGCCTCGCCTTACCAACACTCTTTAAAAACGAAAAAGCAAGGGGGTTCCTGTGTCAGTGCCTGCAGGGACATCTTAGCACCTCAAACTCAGCCAGCCACCCCTTGGTTTTGAACCCAAGATGAGATTCTCCCTTTGACTATGTGTTATGAATTGAATTGTTCCCCCTACAAAATAGGTGTCTTTACCTACCACTCACCCCCCACAATCCTAAGTCCTATACCTTGGATGTGATCCTGCTTGGGGATGGGGTTTTCTTTGTTTGGCATAAGGACATATCAAAAGATCCGCCCTGAACGGAATCACTTCTGAGTTATTAGCAGCTGTGTAGACACAAAGACCAGCATGTGGAACCCAAAGAAGACAGAAACTGTGGGACATGAGGGCTAAGAAGCTGAAAGAGATCAGGATCTTCCCTGAGAACCAATAGAGAGCTTCCCTTAAAGCTGATGCCCATAAATTTGGCTTCTAGCCTCATCACAAGGAAAATGAATGCCTTTTGTTAACGACACACACTTGTGGTACTTCGGTGATAGCAAGGGCAGTGTTGAAATAGCAAGTCTCAGAAGTCCTCCTTAAGGAATAAAAAGTAGCAGCCCTACTTGGCTTCAAGATAACACCATCTCCAGCTGGGAACAGATAGGGTCCAGGTAAGCCAGGGTTGTGTTAGACAATTTTCTCTTTTGACAATTTTTTTTTAATTTTAACTTTTTATGGTGGTTTGGATAAAAGTTTGCAGTGAACATTTGTTTCCCTCTGAGAATGTGTACACAGTTTATTTCCTGTCTTTGGTGATCATCCTCTTAATATAACAGAACTTTCCCCGCTTCCTTTCTGGGGTCCCATTTCCATCCTTCCCCGCCCCTCTCTGCCTTCTGAGCTTTGTTTTGGGGCAAATGCTGCCCTTTGGGTCTGTGTGATTGACGTAGATGCCTGTCTGGTATTGTTCTTCATGTCACAGGCCCATTGTCTGGCTGAAAGTGTATTCCCCAGGGGTGGATACAATTCCCGGCTTTTCTTAGTTATCTAGGACTGCTACATGAGAAATATCACACGTAAGTGACTTTAATACATAGTCACTTATGCGCTCAGTTTTCTGCACTAGATGGCTGCACTCAGGGTGCCAGTTAGAGGAAAAGGCATCCTTCCTGTTACCTCTGAGGTAAGGTCCTGGTCTCCTTTCATGATCTGTGGGCCTGGGACTTCTTGAAGACTGGCAGCTAGCTTGGCAACCATCCTCCCCAGGATCTCAAAGCTTCCCAGCACAAGGATCCTGGGTGCAAAGGACACCCTGGACATGTGACTCTTCTTTCTAGGTGGAGGTAGTCAGGTCCCTCTAGGCTCCTTTGCTTCTTTGATCCCCCTTTCTGGTTCAAAGAAAATTGAAGTCAGATGTAGCATAATTCTATAGATTTTATCCTACCTCATGAGCACAGCTGCCTTTGATCTGCCTCATTAAAATCACAGGGGTGAGGAGCTGTAGCACATAAAATAATTACATCAAGTCACAAATGGAAGATAATTATGTAACACCGAGAATCAAGAGCCAGCCAAGTCCACACCTATTTTGGGGGGTTGCCGCATGGGTATAGCTCAATCCATAGCAAAAAGGGAATAAGGGTCCCTTGAACGACTCTCCAGAAGTTCCACCAGGCTCTATCAGACCAGTCTTGTCTTTCATGTATTTATTGGGGGGGGGGGGCATCACTGCCCTCTGGTGGTGGAAGAGTAGGAGGCCCAGCCTTCACTCCTGTGGAGCCGCTGCTGGAATTGAACCTCCATCCCAGTGGGCCGCAGTCCCGCGCACAACCACTATGCCACTGGGGCTCAGCCCATCTTTTATTTATTTATTTATTTATTTATTTATTTATTTATTATTTCTTAACTTATTCTATAAGCTTTTGTCCCATTCTATCCAGGTCCTCCTAGTGGGATCGCAGTCAGAGGGGTCAACAGTGGCAATTGGACAAAAGAACAAAAGTTCTTCTGGTCACTGGTCATCAAGGCTGTGGCTCCCAGGGTCCATTAGTCCTTTGGTTTCACTCTTTCCTGAGTCTTTCGTTTTCTTCATTCTTCTTTACTCCAAATGGAGGGAGACTGATGGCTGCATCCTAGATGGTCACTGTCAAGGCCTGAGTGTCCCATCTCTTGGAAATTCCTGAGGGTACCCAGATAGCTAGACAGCCGCCTTCACTCCAGCAGAGAGTAGCAGAGAAGGAGGGTGAATGGCTGTGCGGAAAGACTGGAGGAAAGAAAGGGAGAGGAGAGGGCAGGGGAGAGGAATTGGGCTCTCATTCTAAAACGGCATTTGGAATAACACAGAAATCCAAAACAAATATTGAACACCTTGCAAATTGCATTTTCCTGGAACTTTCTCTTGACTTTGTTTGTTTGTTTGTTTCCTTTCATTGGAAGCCGTGTGCTTCAAGGAGCTCACGTCACGTGTCATGTTCAATTATTCCAAATGACTTGGTGCGGGATGCTGTATTTCTCATTGGCGGCAAAGCACATTTTATGTTTCAGGAACTTCAGTACAATCACTTTCTTACTCATATTACACAGAAACGACTTGGGCACTCAGGTGCAAAAGCACCTCCCATGTGACTGAGAGGGTCGTCCCTGGGTCAACGATGAGCAGGCATCGTGAAAAACAGATGGTGCCTTGCGACAGCACCTGGAAAGGGCCTGGGATGGACTGAGAACAGTGAATCAGGGGGGCAGAACTCAAGATGCCAGGGCCACCTGACCCTCGAGTCAGGAAGAGAGAACCACTCAAGAATGCTGAAGAATGGAGGGGTTGGGGTGGAAAAGACAAAACTCCTTATATCATGTTCAGAGACTCACCAACCAGCCAATCACCTCTTACGTTCTCAAGACTGGAAGTGGCAGTAAACCATTCCCTCAAACAGGGCACCTGGGGAACAGTACAATAGGATCCATCCCCTAGAATACAGGTGGGGACCAGGACCCTAAGAAAGAGAGAGGTGGATACGATATAGGAAGAAGCTGGGAGCTGTGTGGCTGGTAGACAGCTTCTCACGTGGTCTCCAGTAGCCCTCAGCCCCCACCCCCCTTTGCATGTGGGTTGAACCTATGAGGAATCTCACTGCCATTGAGCCGATGATGATGCATAGTGAACCTAGAGGACAGGGTGGAACCATTCCTATGAATGCCCGAAAGCATCACTGTTTATGGAAGTAGAAGGCCTCATCTTTCTCTCACAAAGTGGCTGGTGGGTTCACGTGGCAGAGTACATGGCTAGCAGGCCGCCTCATAACCACCATGCCACCAAAGCTCCTCAGTATAAGTATCAATAAGTAACAAAAGTTTTAAGTAGCTGTGGCAGTCACTAATGTGATGTCAATTTCAGGGTTGGGTGTGCAGGGATGGAGTCTATCCTGTCAATCTGGAGATAGCCAATGAGACCTCTGTGTGGGCATGGCTTTCTCCTGAGAATTCTGGGAAATCTGGCTGTCTTTCCCCCTCATAGGTGAGAGAATCATGATTCAGTCCCTTGGAGAAGCTCTACTGACAAGACACAAGGCTGACTCCCTGTGAGACAACCCAGAGGAGAAATCACATAGAACCAAACCTCTGAAGCTGAAAATACCATGTAGAGACTTCTGCCAGTGTGGAGATGCTTTAGAAATCACAGAGAGACCCCTGCCAGTGCGGAGATGCTTCTATTACCATTGGATACAAAAGCCTGCACCCACTGGCCTATGATTGTCCTGGCATCATTGCACCTGCCTCGTGAATCTGAAGACTTCATAGACTGGTATCAGACATATGGGATAATATCAGACTTGCGGACTTGGATTGCACTGGGTAGGGATGCTTTCTCAATGTTCCATCCCTCTTGTATACAAGTCTCTCTCTCTTATATACATATGTGTATTTATGAATTTATTTCTCTAGTCTATTCAAACTCGCTTCAACTACTGCTGACCTTATGTATATCTGAATAGAACTGTGCTCCATAGAGTTTTCAATGTGTAGGGTTTTGGATTGTGTTTTTTTTTTTCTTTCAGAAGTTGAGTACCTGCCTTTTATTCCAGAGCTCTTCTGGGTGGACTTGAATCTGCAACCTTTAGTTCAGCAACAAAGCACATTCACTGTGTATGGCCAGCACTGCTCTAACCAGGACTCTTCTTCACCAATAGAATTAGGTAAATGTAACATCTACTCTTTCAGTTGAGATCACACAAGTGCTTCCAGAAGCAGTCCCAGAAGACAAGTCCTTTAGTTTGGAAGGCTTGCTGGTGTCCTGTCTGGTTCTTCTCTCAAGCTCCTTCTGACAGAGAGGGGTGTGGGCAGGCATTGGTGACAGTTTGGCCACCAGCCAGCAAGGATGTAACGCCCTCAATCCAACAGCCTTATCCTGCATAAACAGTGGGTGGACTTGGAGGAGGGCAGTGGCTCAGTTGACCCTTCAGATGAATAAGGTCACAGTCCAGACAGCGCCTGGTGACAAATTCTAAACACAGGATTTGACTGAGCTATTTCCAGATTCCCATTCTAGAAAACGTGCTGTTGAAAGCTGTGGCAAGAGAATCCAGAGAGAGAGAGAGATTCAGTAATCTTGTTTTCTATTATGTGTTGTACCTCTTTTTAGCATGTTCAGAAGAAGTAGTATGGTTAGAACTACTTTTGTCTATGTTACTTTAATCTGAACAGGGAACAAAAGTCAGTTTGTCCTACTATGGTGATTTCCATCTAGCGGGATGCTAGAGCACCAGTATTTCAGAATCTGATAGGACTATTCATGGTGGACAAATTTCAGAGGGACTAGGAAGAAAGAAAAGGCAGTCCAATGTAAAGCGTTAACCATTGAAAACCTCACGAGTAGCAGTGAAACAGTCTGACATAGTGCCAGAAGATGAGCCCCTTAGTTTAGAAGGCATTCAAAATATGACTGGGGAAGGATTGCCTCCAAGTAAAACCATCATTAAGAATGTGGCGGGAGCAGCACTTTTGGAGCCTTCATTTGCTTACGCTGCTGGAGGCAAAATGAGAAGAAGCAACTGCAAACATCCACTATTATGTAATGGATTATTTTTGTAATACTGTGTCAGTCTGGATAGATTACAGAAACAAATTCATAAACACATGTGTGTCTAAAAGAGTTTTATACACCAGAGAAATGGAATATTGAGAAAACTTCCCGGCCCAGATCAAGTCCATAAGTCCAATAATAGCCCATGTCTGATACCAATCTATAAAGTCCTCTTCAGACTCACACAACAGATGCCAGGACACTGAATACAGGAAGATCACAGGCCACTGGGTGGAAGGTCTTGTGGATCCAGTGGTGGTGTAAGCATCTCAGCACTGGAAGGCATCTTCATGTGACTCCTCCAGCCCAGGGCACGAGGGTAGCTCCATGTGTCTTGTCAGCTGCAATGACTCCCAGGGAGTGAGCCCGTGTCCTGCCTCCAGTGAGCTATTTATCTCCTGAGCATAGGAGTCCTCAATATGTTGACCACAACCTCAATAGTTGCTCACAGATGTAGTGTGAGTAGATTACATGGCATTAAAAAATAGTTGTAAGCCTATTATCAATCCTGTCACTTAAGTGATAAACAGCACAGCCAATCAGATTTAACCTTAGGTGTCAAATGCATGCGCAAACAACTGCACTAAGTACAGCAAAACTGACCATCACCAATTTTTCAACCTTGGCTTTTTTTTCTCTTACATGTAAGATAGGATATTAAAATGAATCTGAGAGCTGGATTAAGTAAGAAGACAACAATGTATCACTTTCATACAGAATGGGAGATCTTGACAATACACACTGACATTCGGCTGAAGTTCAGAATGTATAAGCAGTTCTGGAACTTGTTTGCAGAGGCAAAGAATACAACCATGAGAATTTACTTATATATGTGAGTGTGGCGATCATGTATTCGAGATGTCAATTTGATGATTGAGATGTAGGGGTGGAGTCAAGCTTGTTAATCTGGAGATAGCCATTGAGTAGCCAATGAGGCCTTTGTGTAGGCATGGCTTTCTCCTGAGACTTCTGGTAAATCTCATGATATTTCCCTCATGAAGATGAGAGGCCATCTCCCCAGCTGTTGGGAGTCAGTCTCAAAGATGACAAACTATGGACAAGACAAGATGGTGGCATCCGAGGAGCTGGAGAAGCCAGAGGAGAAGCCACACGGCCTTATCTTGATGGAGCCAGACCTCTGAAACTGGAGGAGCCACGTGGAGACCCCTGCCAGCACTGCATGGCTTCTACCACCACTGGATTCTGCTGATGGACCCTGAGCCCTGGAAGCAAGGAGCCATGGGGAGACCCCTGCCAGCGCCGGGATTCTGCATCCACTGGCCTGTGACTTCGTGAGTCGAAAGGAGACATGATAGACTGGTATCAAGCATATGGGCTAATATGGGACTTATGACTTTGAACTGGACTGGGTTGAGATGCTTTCTCAATGTTCCACCCCTCTTGTATATAAACCTTTCCCTTATATCCATATGCGTGTCTATGAATTTGTTTCTCTAGTCTACCCAAACTAACACAGTGAGTCAGCCTTTTCCCACATAAAGATCATTAAGTCCAAATACTGTTACATCATGACTAGTGATCATTTGGAAGTGTGCTTGAGACTGTCGTCTGTCAGCAGCTACTGTGTGGACTATGCATTCCTGTCTCATTCCATTCAGTGCAAGTCATCAGACTAAACTTGGGTAATGTCAAAAAATGTACATAGTTAATTATGTTGTGTTGTACAACATCATAGACTCATACAGTTATGCAAGGTACATAAACATACATTGTACATATAAAGAATTGTCGACGCAATTATGAATAAATGTATTAAATAAATATAGATATATGTTTTACATTTTTGTAGATGGTAGATCATTTTGACTTGATCATTTTATAAGTAGCTTGCAAGCTGAAAAAGTGTGAGCACCCCTGCTTTAGCGCCTCCAAATGAAGTCATCAAGCTATGATCTGGTTGACAGGCTAAACTCCACCTCTTCACTCTTAATCCTCTCAAATTAGCAACAGAGTATATAATAACCACAAACACTATAGTACAGATATACACTATTGTATATGTAATATATAAAATATAAGCCTAGACATTTTAAAAAACTGTAAAAAGATCAAATGGGACACATAAACAATGATATGTCAAACATTAGTGAGCTGACAATGGACTGGATTAGGTATTTTAAATCAGACAATCCTATGGTTTACTATGCCTAAAATGACACACTGCAGGGTATTGGTATTGCATTCATCATTAAAAAAGTTTTTTTTAAGATATATCCTGGAGTACAAGGCTGTCAGTAATAGGATAATACTATTCTCACATCCTAAGAAGACCAGTTAATATGACAGTTACTCGCTTAAATTTATATACCAACTGTGGCAGTCTAATCTGGTGCCAATTTGATTAAGAGTGTAGGGGTGGAGTCTAGCCTGTCAATCTGGAGATAGCCAATGAGAACTCTGAGTGCGCCTGGCTCTCTCCTGAGAATACTGGTAAATCTGGCCATATTGGAGATGAGAGACTTACAACTCTGTCCCATTCTACTGACTAGACACAAGGTGGGCTCCCTATGAGGCATCCTAAAGGAGAAGCTACATGGGCTTACCCTAATGAAACCAAACCTCTGAAGCCTAAAAAGTTACATAGAGACTCCTGCCAATGCTAGATGTTTGAGAAACCACAGAGAGACCCCTGCCAGCGCTGAGATGTTTCTACTACCACTGGATACACAAGACTCTGCACCCACAGGCTGGTGATTATCCTGGCATCATTAGATGTGCCTTGTGAATCTGAAGAAGACTTTATAGACTAGTATCAGACATATGGGCGAATATCAGGCTTGTGGACTTGAACTGGACTGGGTTGGGATGCTTTCTCAATGTTCCATTCCATTCCATTCCTCTTGTGTATAAATCTCTCCCTTATGTGTGTTTATGAATTTGTTTCTCTAGTCTACCCAGACTAACACATCAATCAATGGCAAAAATGAAGAACCTTGAGATGTTTACCATCTTCTTTGGTTTGGAAAGATACATTGATATGAAGATACAAGTACACAAAGATATGTTGAGAATCACAGGTAACTGGAATTCAAAAGTTAGAAAGAAACAATAAGTAGCTAGAGAGGATGGCGTGGTGATATGAGCAACATTGGAGGGCATGTGTAAGAATTTTGCAAGCCATCAACCTATTCAGTGCAAATACCCTTTCCCAACAGCACTAACAGAGACTTTATATGTGGATCTCACCACAAGGAATACACAAGAATCAAATCAGCTACATCTGTCGAAAGACGATGGAGAAGCTTACTATCATCCATTAGAACAAGCCAGGGGCTGACTGTGGAACAGACCACCAATTGCTCATATGGAAACTGAAGCTGCAGTTGAAAAAGTATGACCTTGAGTATTCACCACCCAAATTTAGAGACTATCTCAAGAACAGACTTGATGCACTGAACACTAATGACTGAAGACCAGAAGAGTTGTGAAATGCTTTCAAGTACATTTTGCATGAAGAAAGTGAATGCTCATTAAAAAGTCAGGAATAAAAGAAATACCAAAATGACTATCAAAAGGAACTCCAAAACTTTCAAACATTTCAAAAGGTATCTCAAGAAGACAAAGCATTAAAATAAACTATTCAAAGAGCTGCAATCGGAAAACTAAAATGGAAAAACACCCTGGGCATTTCTCAAGCTGAAAGAACTGAAGGGGGAAAAAAACCTCAACCTTCAGTTGAATTGTTGATTCTGTGGGCAAAATATTGAATACCTAGGGAGCATCAAAGGAAGATGGAAAGAATACACAGAAGCACTATACCAGAAATAACTGCTAGGCATTCAACTATTTCCGGGGGTAGCATATGCTTGAGAATTGATTGTATTGAAAGAAGAAATCTATGCTGCACTGAAAATATTACTTAAAAACAAAGTTCCAAGAATTGAGGGAATAACAATTGAAATCTTTCAACAAACGAATGCAGAACTGAAGGTGCCCACTTACCTATACCTATAAATTTGGAAGACAGCTACCTGGGCAACTGTCTAGAAGAGATCTATATTTGTGTTCATTCCTAAGAAAGTTGATCCAATACAAAGCAAAAATTATCCAACAATCCTATTAATATCACATGCAAATAAACCTTTGCTGGAGCTAATGTTTTAATGGTTGCAGCAGTACAATGAAAGGGAATTCCCATAAATTGGAACTGAATTCAGAAGAGAGTGTGGAATAAGGATTATCACTGCTGATATCAGCTAGATCCAGCCTGAAAGCAGGGAGAACAAGACAGTGTTGTATTAGCAATGCAGTCATTTGATTGTGTGGATTGTCCCAAAGTAAGGAGAGCACTACAAAGAATGGATATTTCAGAACATTGTGTTCATGCAGTTATTCACACAGAGCAAGGAGAACCCATATGTTGTTTTTTTAAAAAAAAAATTTTTTAAGTGTACATCAGGGTTATCCTTTCACAATACTTCTTTGATCTGTATGCTGAACAAATAATCTGAAAAGCTGGACTATTATCAAGTAGAATGTAGCATCAGAATTAGAGGAAGACTCATTAACAACCTCTAATATGCAGATGGCACAACCTTGCTTGCTGAAAGTAAAGACAAATTGAATTACTTCATGATGAAGATCAAAGACTACAGCCTTCTGGATAGAATAACACTTGAAAATAAAATTAAATTTAAAAATCCACACATCTGGACCAGTAAAACAGCATCATGATAAATGGACAAAAGAATGAAGTTGTCAAAGATTTCATTTTACTTGGATTCACAGAAATAAAATGATGGATCGCCACGGGACAAATCTGCTGCAAAAAACTTCTTTAAAGTGTTAAAAACAAAACAAAGAAACAAAGATATCACTTTGAAGATTAAGGTGTGTCTGACCTAGTCATCGCACACAGTTATAAAATTTGGACCATTAATAAGGAAGGACAAAGAGTGGATCTCTCTGAATGTCAGGTTGGTGAAGAATATTGAACATACCATGGATTCCAGCATAAGAAAATGAGCAAATCTCTTGCTCATATGTTTCAGGGAAGAAGAGTATCCCCAAGAATTTAGAAGGGTCAGATTTCATTTCATGCACTGTGGACATTTATCAGGAGGAACCAGGCCCAAGAGAAGGATTCTCATAAGTATAGTTTGGCCAAAAAAAAAGGAAGAGCTTACAAGAGCGGCTGCAACACTGGATTCAACGTGGGAACCATGGTGAAGTTGGGGCAGGATCAGACAGTGCTGCATCCTGTTGGATGTGGGGTCCTTGGGAGTCAGAACCAGCATGATGGCGCCTCATAACAGGCGCAACAAAGAAACACAAACAGCTGGGTTCCACCCAGAGACGGGAGTGGACGCTGCTGCTTTGAACCCAGCAAAGAGTGTTCTTCTCCAAATGGTAAGCCGTGGTCCTTCTTTCCGAACGTTTCAGGGGATTGAGGTGAGAGTTTGGGTTCTTGGCAGGACTCTGGAAGACAACAGACACACATTTGAATCATCCAGGTCCGCTGCTCATGGAGGGAGGCTCAGTTATTTGTTTCCTACTGGAGTCAAAATACCAGAGGCGAGAGATCTGGTTGCTATGCAATATGGATGCAGCGCTCTTCCGAATCAAAGTCCTGCTTTTATCTAAGCCTCACCTTCTCTCTTCTGGAGTACACCAACAGCCTCCTAAAAACCCTTTTCTCTCCAGTGTTATCCAAGTCTTTTCCAGCCTGCCACCGAGGTAACTTGTTTACAATGTAAGTCCAGGTAGCACTTTTCTTTGCTCACCCCCCTCACGGATTTCATATCAAAAAGAGAATTGATCATAAACTTCCTGCTGGAACCTACTTGTGCAAAATCCACCACCATTCACTTGCTTTGACTAGAACAAAAGCCTTTAATGGGATCCAACAGGGGTAAACAATGTCCTCCTCTTACTTCCTGACTCCAGGACTACTCCCCAGAGACAATCACTGGCAGCAGAGACATAGAATGCATGTTCAAGGAGGCTTCCAAAATTTCAAGGGGAATGTCCATTATTTTTTCTAGAAACTCTTTGAAGGCCCTTGTATAAGCATTTCATTTAGCAGGATAATTTTTACCTATCACTACCCCTTGCATGCAACAAAATGCAGCAAGCTTTACATCTTCAGCTATCTTGTGGTGAAGCACCTTCCACTGGAGAGTGAGAAGAACATCTCGAGATGCCAATTTTAGATATCCTCATCTCAGGAAGCGTCTGGCTGCCTTAGGTTATTTCAGACTCTTTAGGGTAAACAGCTAATCAAATCCAAACTTGAAACTCTGTACTAGGATTGTGTGTCTCTTCTGTAAAATAACAGTTGGGTGTGGGGAAAGTAAGCATGTTCTCAGGAAGATTCCTAAGAAAATCTAACTCCCCCAGACACACAGTGATTCTTCTTAGTAACTAGTACACTCTGCCCCTCTCCCTTTAGAACAAATGCCCAGTCTCTGCTGAGTTAGCATACTCAAACCCCAAGCTAAGGTCTGGTCATCTGCCTCTTCTTGCCAGGTCCCTCATCGCCGAGTCCTCCTGCTCTGACTCCTGGTATTGACCCACACGTTTCTCTCAGCATCTCCATATTGCCTGTGGAAAGCGTGTCATGGAAACCACAGAAAATCAGCCACTCCCCTCCTCCTGCACTTTTGCTCGAGTAAAATGAACGTGGAGTCGTCAAAAAGACAAACTCCTCCACGCTCACTGCCACTGAGTTGATTCTGACTCATAAGGAACCTATAGGACCCAGAACTGCCCCCTTTGGGTTACCCAGGCCACAGTCGTCTTGGAAACATCATGGGTTGGAAGTGCTGAGCTTGCAGTTAGCAGAAAGCACATTACCCACCACAACACAAAGGATGGGAAAATATGTGCAGGAAATTAGGAGAGTGCCCTACCATACTCTGATTGGTCCTTCTTGAGGACTGAGGAACCTCTGACTCACACCACGGTATTTTCAAACACCTCATAGCTACGTGAAGCTGGACAATGAATGAAGATGACTGGCAAACAGTTGATGCTTCAGCAACAGTTGATGTTGCCGAAGAACGTTGAACATACGAAGGTTTGGCAGAAGAATAAGCCAATCTGTCTTGGGGGAAGTGCAGGCAAAGGCTCCTTAGAATAAAGATGGGGAGACTTTGTCTCAAATACTTGGGATAGGTTGTCACGAGGGACCTTGTTCCTGGAGAAGGACATTAGGCTTGATAAAGTAGTTTTGAGAATGATAATGGCAACCAAAGGACGACTGTGCTTGACAAAATGGATGGGTGGATGGAGTGTGATGAGAGTGGTACAAGCCCCAAATAAAATGATTTTAAAAAGAAAAAGCAAAAGTAGAGGATCCACGAAAAAGAAGACCTTCAATGAGATGGATTGATTCAGTGGCTGCAACAAGGGACTCAGGTAGAGTTATGATTGTGAGGTTAAGCAGAATGAGGCAACGTCCCATCCCACGGCAAATACATGGTATCACTATGATTCAGAGCAACTCAACAGCCTCTCACAACAAACATAAGTAATCTGGGAGAACCAAAGTGGAGTCTCCTTACTACACAACCTCCCACTGTAGAGAGAACCCTGATTACAAGTGCCATTTTAACAAATGGTGCGCTGAACTCAACCAAAAATTAGGTAACGGCTCTGCTGACGTCACAGACCCAAACCTAACAATTGTGAGGATGGTGACAGATAGGGTTTGGGTCCGTTGTATGTACCGTCCTCATGGGTTGGAACAAATTTGACAATACCTAATAACAACAATGCAGTGGATTTACTCTTTGGTGGTGTCTTCCTAAACCGTATTTTTCGGACCATAAGACACACCCAGTTTTTAGAGCAGGAAATCAAGTAAAAAAATGTTCTGAGCCAATTAGTACCAGTATACTAAAATGTTCTGGGGTACCACACCTTTGGACCATAAGATGTACCCTCATTTTCCCCCACTGTTTTGGAGGGGTTGGAGGGAAAGAGCATCTTATCGTCAAAAAAATGCAGTATGTTAGTCACAGGTTGTTGATTGTTGGAAGTTTTCTGCCTAAAGAACTCTCTTTAGGATTTCTTAAAAGATTGGTATAGTTTTTTTGAATTCCTTTCATGTCTGTTTATCTGAAAATGTCCCAATCTCACTATCATATTTAAGGAACAGTTTTTCTGGGTATATGATTCTTGTTTAGCTTTTTTTTTCCCTTTCAGAGTTTTATAAATGTCATGCTACTCAATGTCTTTTCCTGAGAATTCAGAGATTAGTCTTACTGGTTTTCCTTTGTAAGTAACTTTGTTTTTCCCCGAACTGCTCTCAGGATTCATTCATCTATGGTTATGGACACTTGAGCTATGATATGTCTTGGTGATTTTTCTGGAACATCTGTCCAGGTGACATAGTGGATTATGAATTGGGCTGCTAACCTCTAGGTAAGCCTTTCAAAACTGCAAAACTCAGAAGAAGGATCATGCTTTCTACTCCTGTTTTTTAAAGGGTCCTTTCAATATGTTGAACATGTTTAGACATTGTCTTTTAGTATATAACACACCACACTTCTCTCTATGACCCCTAGGAGATCCTGAGCCCTTTAAGTGTGATGACACTGTATGCCCCCAGAGCATACTAATAAAAGCATTAACTGGTGGGTTTCAATGTAACTGGTTCAAAAGGTAAAATTAAAACAAACGTTGCATGCCCCATCAGTTGAATGTGATTCAAACAAAGAGATTTGAATTTCAGTAAACCCAGTGTCCTTTAGTATGGAAATATGTCTTCCATGCCATTCTTTATATGTGTATCTGTCAACTCTCTCCTTTATCCTAACAATTTGACTTATGTGCTGCAGCCATTTCTCAAGTTAGCATATTCCTCTGTGATGAGAGTTAATTAAATTTCCAACAAAATAATTAGCCAGGCAATCTTAAAAGACTGTTTTAAAATACCAGAGTGGTACCAAGGAGAAAACAGAGTTAACACTGTCATCAGAGATCAAAGCCACGAGAAGACGTGACTGAAAATTCAACCTTCAGCAACCGTCTAATGAAGAAGTACAGACTGAAACAGTTTTGACGGCCTCCCTCTTGGGTCCCATCGACAAATTCATTTGACATGGAAAATTTCCCAGAGGAAGCTTAAAAAATGGTAAATTTCCATTAATTACATAGCAAAGAATGTTCTCTTCATAATTTATTGTCCATTAGGAAACTTTTGGGGAATCTGTACCTGCCGCTGATTATTCAATGATCCTGGAATTAGGATGCTGGCAGGATTAGCAAACAGCCCCTCCGCCGATGTGGAACCCCAATTGAAGTCAGACACGTAGCAAAAGTCACTTGACAATGATGGGGATGATGAGCGTGGGGACTCTGGGAATGGTGGTGCTATTGTGGTGTTGGGACTGATGGTGATGTTGCTGATGGGGACACTGTATGGAATGGTGACGATCACTACCAGGCCCAGAATCCAATTTTGGATCCACTCACCCACCACCAAACAGGGCATATTGTGGGTTCACAAGGTTGTGAAGAACAAAAGGCCTCATCTTTCTCCTTTGGAGTGGTTGGTGCTCTTAAATGGCAGATCCTGCATTAGCAACCCAAGCCATAGTGGTGAATTTGAGAGCCTTGGGAAGTGACAGGAAGCATTCTACTCTTTCTTCTAGGCTTGTTTTCAGTCAGAGTAGACTTGAGAGCAGTGAATTTGACTGGCTTATTTCTCCTCCTCACCACCAGGAATCTTGGAAAGTTCAGGGCATCCCATGTTCAAAAGTCTGAGGTCAGACCGCTTCCGCTTGTCCCTGGTCTTTAAGCCTCATTGTTCACCTTCAAAATATGTGCCATGTCTGTTCATGGCTATTCTTCACAGCTGTGAGCATAACCGGGAGAGGCTGAGCATAATAATGGTGATCTAGCTGGAGCCTTGATGCTTATCCTTTCCACCCAAAGCTTCTCCTACTTGCTTTCTCCTGAAACCATGCCATCTGTTGGCTCTGACACACACCAAAGCTTCCGAGGTGCTTGGTAACTCTACAGAAACAGACAGTCTCATTTTTCTCCTGCAGAGTGAAACGGGGATTGGAACTACTGCTCTTGGCCTACTTAACTCACAGTACCATCAGGGAGCGATGCTGTGCTGATGCTGGATAAAGTCAATTAAGCTTAGGATTCATATGACCTTTCAGCTGTCATTGCAAATGTGCCCCACTCCCAGCAACACTCTCTCTTCCTCTCAAATTCCTCTGTTACTATGTCTTCTGATGAGTTTCCTTAAATAAGGTTAGGTTGTTTTTCCCCCAACAAGCACGGTAGGGCAAATTGAGATGAGGGAAAAATCTGTTCTAACCATTAACTATGTCTCCTGTGCTGCTAGTGACCTCAGCAGAGGCTTTGTGACCCTCCTCACCTCCCATCTACACAAGGGCTTCCTTTAATTTTAAGAGAAACAGTAGTAGGTCATTCTGCCACAGCCTGTGTGACCTCCCAGACAAAGCCAGCCCCCACCAGAGGCTGGCAGTTCAGGGAGCTTCCAAGTGCAATGTAAAATAAACCCTCACATAGGTGCTGTGGTCAGCAGTGGGAATTTGTCTCCAAATGATTTGCATATTCAGAACAATATTCTCCAATGCTTTGGCCCATTGGGGAGTGATTTGCATTCAGGGAGGAAAGGCTAATATTCTAATCTTAGCAATTATTGAAACACATCCAGTCGGTACTCTAATAAATTATCTTAACCCAATTACTAAAAACATTGCAAAACATTACTGTGCATCGAAGACCATTCTCCCTAGGAATCTTTATTGGCAGGGTAATTAAAAATGGGCTAGCTATGGCTTGTGCTCAAATATTTAGGGATGTTTGTGCCATCTGAATCCGCTCTCTTGAACTTGGAGAAGAAAGGCGAGCCTGCGCCTAGCTTTATCCATCCCTGGCTCTGTCAGCTCCTCATTGGCGGGGTGTGGGAGGAGGTGGAGGGAGGAGACACTGTGACCCGGGTCTCCTTCTCCACCAACATCATCAACAAGTTCCTTCCTATCCCAGATTTTTTTTGCAGAGAAAAAAAAAAGTAGGGTTACAATCACAGCACTCTCTCTTCTCCATTCCTTCTATTGAAAGAGGGAGATTCTATTGGCTGTCATGTACTAGAAGGAGCCCTGGTGGCACCGTGGTTAAGCATTCCGTGCTAACTAAAGGGTTAGTGGTTCAAACCCAACAGCTGCTCCACAAGAGAAAGTGGTGACCATCTACTTCTGTAAAGATGGCAGCCTTGGAAACACTGGGGGGCAGGTCTACCCTGTTGGCTCCGCCTCAGAATCAACTCAGAAGCAACAGATTGTTCATTACGTCATGTCTTGGATACCTTCTCGGTGTCAGGAGCATCCACATTATCACAAGAAAGCCTCTCAACATCGCAAGCAATAGTATCCCCATAATGAGAATAAGAAAATTGGGACTACAAAGGTTAAGCGACCTTGCGAGGTTCACTGAGGCAGTGAATGGTAAAGGCAGACTCCCATCTGCTGGTCCAGGGCCTTTCTTTCCATCTTCGACAAGTATTGGCCAACTGCTGTTATGTGCCAGGCACCATGCTAACCCCCAGGGACAAAGTAGTGAACAAAGGCAGATAAGTCCCTGTCTTCATAGATGGCATCTCCACCCAGTTAGTATTATCAGTCAGGTTAACTTCTGCTCTGTCAGAGTAGTAAGACAGCCCAACATCTCCGTGGAACACGACAAGCACGTCCTTCTCATTCACTCCCTGTGGCCCTGGCAGCTAATAGGCAACAGCAAGCCACGTGTCCACATCGAACTTCAAAGTTGATGGGCAACATAATCCTACCACAGGCCTGGAAGTCAGAAAGTTGGAAACATGTGCTAAATGGCGCTAATGACAAGTTCAGCTCTCGCCAGACAGAGGGGAGGATGCCATTTTCAACAGCACAGCTAGGAGCTCTGCGATGAATTCTCCACTGCGCCAGAATCCCAGCTGAGGTCCCCAGCACTCTACTTGCAAAGCTGACATTCATCTCCAAACGGCATCTCTAAGAGACCACAGGGATCCCAGGCATCAAACCCTGCCATGATCACAGAGACAGACAACACTCACTCCTTCATAATTAGGCTCATCTTCCACAGCCCAGCATGCACCAGGCAGCTGGACACACTAAGCTGGGATCCAGGGGGCGCAAATGAATCCAGCTCAGAGCCTAGGAATGGGCACGGCTGCACGGTCTGTGGGCTTGGCTCTTTGTAATCACCAGAAATGCCGGCTGTCTCCATCAGGTGGCCTCACAGATGTGGGTCTTCCTTACTACTACGAATGACTTCACTTGTTACTCGTCCTCCTTGGTCTTTGGGGTAGACACTGTGCTGAATGGGCATTCTTCAGTGTACTCCCTCCAAGAATGCTGTGTTGGTTGTTATCAGGGACTCTAACTCACAGCAACCATGTGACCAGCAGAACAAAGCCCTGCCCAGGCCTGTGCCCTCCCACTCTTGCTGTGTCTGAGCCTGTGGTCCGGAAGGCTCAGCCATAACAATTGTGGGCGGTAGGGACGATTATTTCCATTTGCAAACAGGGAGCCTGAACCTCCCGAAGATCAAGCATCCAGTCCAAGGTCCTTCAGCTCCAAGACAGAAGAGCTACACCCAAGGACAGCAGGCACACTCCCCACCAGTGATTGCAGCGTCCTCGGAGGAAAAGTCAGAGGGATCTGCTTTGGCTAAGACTTCAGAGGCAACTGACACTCTTCAGCTGTCAGGGAAAAGGCAGCACACAAGCATGGCTTCTCTCAAAATGGGGACTCTTCCTCCTTGGTTGGCCTCCCTGCCTTCTCACCTGATTTCTTCGCGGCAGGTGCAGCCCTCCCCCGGGTCTGCGAGTGTTGGTCAATAGTAATTCGAGGCTGCATGCCCTCCACCCCCCTCCTCTGAGATCAGCACCCTCTCTGGCAGTGTGAAGGAGCTCTGGTGGTCCATTGGGTCAAATGCTGGGTGAGTAATGGAATGGTCAGTCATTCAAACCCACCAGCTGCTCCATTAGAGAAAAATGTGGTTGTCTGCTCCTGTGAAGTCTTAGTCTCAAAAACCCTCAGGATTCCTCCACTGTCTTACAGGATGGCTAGAGGTGGGATCCACTGAAAGGCAGTGGGTGGACTGGGGCTTTTGCTTCTGCAATGCAAACTTCAGAGCCCCCTCACCACCTCACCCCTCAGAATGAGGAGGAGGCTGCCCTCCATCCTAGCTTAGCTTCGTCTGTTCCTACTGCTCCCTGACTCTCCTCTCCCCCAAAGAATCACTTCCTCAAGAGTCCCCACCCCGCCGGCTCGCTTCCAGGGAAGTGGACATTATTAAGACCCTCCTCCTGTTGCCACCTCAGCCTCTGAGCTCCTGGATGTGAGCCAGGGACACCTGCCTGCTTCTCCACTTTAGAGGAGGGTCAAGCGGGGAAGGAGGAGATGTGAGGTACTTGGAAGACAAGAGGCTGCGAGCTGGCAGCCAGCTCGACTTAGGCTGGCAGTGCCCGCCGCCCCCACACCAACCTGCCCTCAGCCTCAGTGCGCTTTGGGTAATTAAGAACAGATGGCCCATCGCCGCGGCCAAGCCTCATTAACTCCTTAATGCTGCTCTTCTGGAGGCTGGACAGTCTGCAGGAAAAGCCAGCTTTGGAGGTCATCTCTTCAAATGGCACTGGCCCCTCTTCTCAGTCTGGCAGCTGCCTCTGTAACCATAATGGCTGGGAAAGGTGCATGGCTGGGGAAATGTGCTGACTGCAATGACATCCGGAGAGCTTGTGTTGGGGCTTGGACAAGTCATTCTTAGCTGGGCCTCACTCTCATCACCGGCCAAACAGCCAGAGTCATCATCATCATTATTATGATTATTAAAATAATTTGAAATATTCTAATGGTAACTGTAAGTCCCTACAGGCAACTGCTTGCATTCAGCAGATCACCTAAATTGGCAGTGCCAAGTCACCCAATGGCACCGTGCAAGAAAATACATGATCTCTGGATCTGCTTCTGTTAAAATCCCAGGCAAGACATAGTCCCTAAGGACAATATTCTGTGTCGCACCTAGTTGGGTCACAGTGGAGAACAGCCATCATAGTTGTAGCTATTGGTCTCCCCCATCCCGAGCCAAGAAAAGTAAAGAAAGAGGCATGGAGGCCACTGGCAGAGCCAAGATCCCACCAGCAGTGAACGTCCCAGGTTCTCCGCATTCCCTCCCTACCCAGCAGCCAGAGGCAGCCAAGCTCAGCCCCAGCAGCAACTTCCAGAAGCAAGCCCAGGAGCAATGCCATGTCCCAGAGGAACGGCTACAACCTCAACCTCATGGCAGATGGGGCCTGTCGGGATGCAGCCATCGTAAGCTATAAGGACTCATCCTCTGGGCTGTTGTCCCCAAGGAAAGGCTTTGTCAACATCACAGCAGCCAAGGTTGGAGTTCTTGTTGCCAAAGGGCGGTCAAGTGTTTTCGTGAGTGGGCTGACACTTGGCGGCCAGAAATGTTCTGTGATCCAGGACCCACGGCTGTTGCATGGGGAATAGACCATGGACCTTCACACCGAGAGGACTAGTCACCTTCAACCTCACTGTTCCCCAGACTGCCAACACGCTAGTCCTGCTAATGGGCAGAGGTGTCCAGGGTGGTCTGATCAACAAGAAATGTCAACCAATGGCCTCCCACCTTCAGCATTCCTAGTACTGGCCTCTTGTGCCCTCTCCCCCACCACCGCCACCATTTCCCACTGTTTTTGCAGCCCCTCCTTCACATAAACAGAAATATACCACTTTTATTTGGGGGGAGGCCTTCATCCTTATTCCTGCAAAAACCATGTATGATGGAAGCGAGGAAATGGTTGAACAGATACCTCTCCCTACCCATCCCCCCTCCTGTGTGGTTGGAAAACTATTTGAGATTTTTTTTTCAATAAAAAAAGATAAGATGAGGAAGGAGGAAGGAGGAAGAGGCATGGAAATAATTATGTAGGTCCATGTGGCAGTTGTCTAATCTGGTGTCAATTTGAGCATTAAGAGTGTAGGGTGGCGTCTAGCCTGTCAATCTGGAGATAATCAATGAGACCTCTGTGTGGGCGTGGCTTTCTCCTGAGAATTCTAGGAAATCTGGCCATATCTCCGTCTTGGTGAGAGACTCACTATTCAGTCCCTTAGAGATGCTCTACTGACAAGACACACCCTGGGAGACATTGCAGCTGACGAGATACATGGCAGCATGCCGATAGGCTCTGAGCCCTGGAAACTGGAGGAGCCAAAGGGGAGACCCCTGCCAATGCTGAGATGCTTCTACCACCGCTGGATACACAAGGCTCTGCACCCACTGTCCTGGGATTGTCCTGTTGTCATTGAATGTGTTCCATGAGTCTGAAGACTTTATAGACTGATAACGGATATATGGGCAAACATCAGACTATGACCTTGGACCAGACTGGGCTAAGATGTTTTCTCAATATTCAATTACTCTTGTATGTAAACTCATACGTACTCTTGTATGTATGAGTGTCAATAGATTTATTTCTCTCATCTACCTAGACTAACACAGTCCAAGAAGTAGTAAACTCCACACACCTCTATCCCCACTAGTCTGAGACCAGAAGTACTACTAGATTATGTCTGGCTACCCCGGCTGACCACTCCGAAAAGTATCACAACTAAAGGCTCTAGGCAGAGTGGGAGGAAAAAAATGAGGAACAAAACTCAAAATCATGAAAAGGCCAGCTCACTGGTGTGACAGACGAGTGGAAGGCCCTCTACTGTGGTCCATGGTTGCCCTTCAAGCTTGGGACTCCTCTAATCCCAGGGCTCAGCAAGATGAGCAGTCACCCAGGGACATCTGTAGTCCTTAAAGCAGTCCACCACACCAGACCAAAGGAGTAGCATTTACCACAGGAAGGCAGAGGAGAGAAGGATAAATGGAAAATGGAAGGAGCAAGTGGAAAGGGGTCTGGTGGGGCCTACAATTCAAGTCATGAAACAAGAAAACCCCATGGGGCACTTCTGCTCTGTAGAGTCTGGCCATATGGTTGCCATGAGTCGAAAGAAGTACAGTGGCAGTAGCAATTGTGACAAGGCCGTTCTAATGACAATAACTATTTTTCAAGTGGTGATTTTAAAAAGTGCACATCTAGTGTGTGTTAAAAATCATACCAGGCACTCGCTGTCACACATGAAATATGTATCATCATATTTAATCATCATAACCACCCTCCAAGAGATTAACCCTTGATCAAGATAGTTCATGCTACAGATAAACAAAGGTTCAGAGAAGTAACTGGAAGGTTACCTAGAACAGCACTCCTTAGGGTACTCAGTGGTGATTTTTTCAAAAATAGATCCCTACCCCTTTCTTCTAAGCCACCTCTTTGGTGGACTTCACCCTTCAACATTTGTATCAGCAGCCATGTGCATGAATCATTTGCCACCAACCAGGGAGCCCACCTACCTTGTCCCCAAACCTTTTGTTATCAAGTTTTTTCACACTCAAAATGACCTTATAGGATAGGACAAAACGTCTTCCCAGGATTTCCAAAGCTGTGATCATGATAGGAGCAAACCACAACATCATTCTCCAGCAGAGCAACTGATGGATTTGAACCACCCACCTTTCAGTTAGCACCTGGGTGCTTTCACAGCTGCACCACCAGGGCTCCTTTCCTACCTTTTATGGACCGTCAAATCTGAGAGGAAATAAACTTGCTCGCCACAGTCCTTGACACACCCAGGTTCTCTTACACTCCTCCCAAAGATAACGAAACTTAAGACCTAATTCTTTGATGAGTCCATTCTTCACCCAGACAATACCTTTGGATTGAAATTCTAGGTTCTTGGCAGTACTGATGAGAGAACTACCTTGATCAAGACACAGGTGAGGTGTGTACCTGGTTCTGTTTGGGATGAAACTGAGCCATAAGGAGGCTGTAAGGAAGGGGTTTATGACCCTGGTCAGTGAAAGAAATCAAAATGCAAGCAATGCGTGTTCAGTCAGAGAATTCTGGGCATGCCAAGTGAGCTGCCACTGAGGACAGAGGTTGGGGTGCAGGCAGAATTCAGGAGGTGAAGGCAAGTATACAGGGAACCAACTTCCTGCCCATGGGATGGGGAAGTGCCTGACGAAGTGGGATTTGGTGCCTGCCTTGTGGCACTGACGGGAGAGCACACACATAGAAATAGTGAATCATGGTCTTTGATTTGGAAAGTTTTAAAATGCTTTGCCAGATAATGCTGTATCCCTTGACCTGGGTTATTGTTACATGGGTCTACTCAGATTGTGAAAATGTTTTGCATGGTTCATCTATGTAAATAGACTTTTCTGGATGTGAAACTCAATTAAGAGATCTTTCAAAGGAAAGAAAATGCCTTTAACAATAAACACTAAGCCTTTTGGAAAGCCCAAATTGCTACTCAAGTTAAGGTTTTGTTGCCGTTAGGTCATAAACACCACCCTTACCTAGCAAGCTACTCCCCCTCTTAAAACAAGCCCATATTCAGGTCACTGTATATCTGATTTCTTTAGCCTCCACATCTGTGCAAGAGACTTCTCTCCACTCACACCTGTAAAAGTCAGTGAGCATCTAGCATCTTCCAGGTAAGACTTGATACTCTCTCTTCTCTAAAGCCCTTAACACAACCAAAGATAATCTTCCTCGCCTATCACACTCATACTTTGAAGATGGAAATGGTGATGTGTTTGGGGCCATTGTGTGGTAATTGTTTCCAAAATTACTGCATGGATCAATTTCCAGTTGTGATGGGCTAGTCTTTATAGCCATCAACAAACCATTTCTCATCCATCTTATCTTCTACTTTTCCCTGCCTTTATTTTGTTGTTTGCTTTGACGTCTAATTCTTGACTTCTAATTCCATTTGTCTCTTGATTCTTTTTGTTATTCTCTGCCTTCCCCTAACTTCAAATCACGTTTCCTCCAATTATCTCCATCTATCACCATAGGCCAAGTGTCAGAACCAAAAAATTGGAAACGCCCTGGCTTCCACCCTTTCTTTGCCCCTATTTCATGACTTCCTCTGCTCTTGTTGACTAAGATGAGTACCAGTTCTCATCTACACTTATTTCAAATTATGCACCCAACAACCAGTCCCAGCATTTTAAGATGTAAATCAGAATATGGTCTTTCCCTGCTCTGATCCTTCCCTGGGTTTGCTTTTCCAACTAAGAATAGAATCCAAAGTTTTCCCCGGTCTTCAAGACTTACACTCATTGACATCCACTGCCCCATCTCCAGACCAGTCTCACATCCCAAAGCAACTCCAAAAACCATATTCGTTGCTCTCAAGTTCATCCTAAATCATAGTAACTTGATAGGAGAGAGTTGCCCAAGAGTTCCCATGGTTGCAATTTGGGTTTGAACTGCTGACCTTTCTGATGGTAGGCAAGCTCTTAACTACACCACCACTAGGGCTCCTTCCCTCACACAACAGGAGCCAATTTCACACTGCTCAATCACAATAAACTCATCCCTGCTACATACATGCAGTACTCTTTGTCCATAACATGTTTCTCTTGGCATTGTCCATGGCCAATGATGCCTCCTTCTCCTTCAAGTCTCAAAAGGTCACCTCTTCACAGAGCTTCCTTGAGCACCCATTTACATTATCTCCCAATTTTCCATGATCCTGCTCCTTTTTTCTTAGCATTGTGTGGTGGTCATGTATTTGTGATGTCAATTTCATAATTGGGATTTAGGGGTGGAGTCTAGCCTGTTAATCTGGAGATAGCCAATGAGTAGCCGATGAAGCCTCTGTGGGGGCATGGCTTTCTCCTGAGACTTCTGGGAAGTCTCTCAGTATTTCCCAAGTGGAGAAAAGAGGCTTGATTCTCAGTCTCTGAGTTGACAAACTCCTGACAAGATGAGATGACACCATGCTGATCGATCCTGATTCCTGGAGAATGGAGGCGCCGGAGGAGAAGCCACATGGGCTTGCCCTGATGGAACCAGACCTCTGGGGGCAGAGAAGCCACAGAGAGACCACTGCCGGTGCTGAGATTCTTCTACTGCCAATGGATACTGCTGATGGGCCCTGAGCCTGGAAATGAGAAGGCATGGGGAGACCCCTGCCAGTGCCAGGACACCTCTGCTCCAGCTGGATACACAAGACTCTGCACCCCCTGACCTGTGATTTCATGAGTCAGAAGGAGACTTTATAGACTAGTTTAGTTTCAGACATATGGGCTAATATCAGACTCATGACCTTGGACTGGACTGGGTTGGGATGTTTTCTCAATATTCCATTCCTCTTGTATATCAATCTTTCCCGTAAGTCCATGCATGTCTGTGAATTTGTTTCTCTAGTCTACCCAGACTAACACACTTTTTGACAACACTTAGCATAATCTGTCATCTTTTTCTTTGTCTGCTTACATTATTATCTACCTTTAGTGAGTCAGCATTGACTTGATGGCAGTGAGTTTGGTTTTTGAGGTAAGTCCAAATAGAGGGTCAATCAGATCCCTTCTCTGTCTTTTTTCCTGGTGATCTCTCAGAGCCCAGAATGGAATCAAGACTTGGTGAATAGTTCTACCCCTATGTTCCTCGTATAGACTGCCTGCAACAGATGTGCCTGTCTCTGGCCTTTTGTCTCACCTGTCCTAACAAGGGAAGTATCACCCTCTTGCACTCAAATTTTCAAAGCTAACTGAAAAGAAAAACAAGGTCAATCTTTACTTAGGCCTATATCATTTCTCTCCAAGTGTCCATGGTCAAATGAGGCTGACTCCATACCCCCAGCTAATAAGAGCTAAGTGGCTACTGAATAATACAGTGATTAAACAAATCTTGGCTTTGGAGTTAGAAGGCGTCAGCTGCCCACATTGGAGGAAGTAGCTGCTAAAAACAGTATGCCAATCTTTAAAACATTGTCAGATACTGAGGACCTAGTAAATGGAAGCAGGACATTGTTGGAAATAGTGCTGTAGAATTGTACCCTCCGATCTAAGGACACACAAAATATCACCAAAGAGGAGTCGCTTTCTGGGAGTGGAGTCAACCATGGTGACATGAAAAGAGAAAAGTCTGTGGAGTGGAACCTTCTGGATTGTTATTTGCTGATGGGACACAACTCAAGGCAAGGAGAAATAGCTGCAAAAATCTGCTAATGATTTGAATTTAGAATGTATGAAGTATGAATCCAGGAAAATTGGAAGTTGTCAAAAATGAAAGGGACTGCATAAAGATGGATACCCTAAGCATTAGTGAGCTGAAATGGACTGATACTGGCCAGTTTGAATCAGAAAATCACATGATTTACTATGCTGGGAATAACACAGACAAGAGGATTGGCCTGGCATTCATTGTGAAAAATGACATTGCAAAATCAATTAAAAAGTACAATGCTATCTGTTGAATTATATCTATCTGCCTCCAAGAAAATGCAATCCATACAACTATTATTCAAATTTATACACCAACAATGGTAGTTGCAAATATGATCAACTTGAGACTATTAAGACTGAAGGAGTGGGGTCGAGCTTGTCGATTGGGTCACAGCCAATGAGACTTCTGTGTGGGTATGGCCTCCTGAGGATTCTGGGAATTTCTGTCTTTCTCCCTTAACGTGGGCCACACACTCAGCTTCATATTCATGTGTACAAGCCACCCAAAGCTATGCTGATAGAGCCAGAGCCCTGGATCTAGAGGAGCCACATGGAGACCCATCCCAACATTGAGATGCTTCCACCCCTACTGGATCCACAAGACCTTCCACCCACTGACCTGTGATCTTCCTGCGTTCAGCCTCATTTTGCATGTGTTGCATGAATCTGAAGAGTAATTTATAGACTGATATGTGGGCTAATATTCAACTTATGGACTTGATCTGGATTGGGTTGGAATATTTTCTTAATATACAATATTCTTTGATACAAAGTTCTCTCTTACACACATATGAGGTCTCCTTAGATTTGTTTGGATGAACACACCAACCACAAAAGATAGGGATGAAGAAATTGAAGAATTCTACCCCAAACTTCAGATGAAAACCAAATATACAATCAAGATGCATGGATAATTATTGACTATTGGAATGCAAAAGTTGGAAACAAAGAGGAAGGAACAGTAGTTGGAGAATTGGGCCTTGGTGATAAAAATGAAGCTGGAAAGTCCGTGATACGCTTGTGCAAGATCAACGACTTTTTCATAGCACATATCTTTTTTAACAACACAAAACACCTCTGTACACATAGTGGAAAATGCAGAAATCAAGTTGACTACATCTGTGGGAAGACACAGTGGGAAGAACCCAAATCAACTACTAACATCAGGCCAAGAACTGAATGAGGAACAGACCATCAATTGCTCATATTAAATTCTGGTTAAAGCTGAAGAAAATTAAAATGAGTCCACTCATTTTAGATCCTAAATACAATCTTGAGCCTATCACACATGAATTCTGAGAGCATATTAAGGACAGATTTGAGGCACTGAAAACAAAAGACAGAGGAGCTGATGAGCTGTGGGAGGACATCAAAAACATCACTCAAAAGGTCATTAAGGAAAGAAAGAGCAGGTCAAAGTAAATGTCAGAAGAGATTCTGAAACTCTCTCTTAATCATAGTAGCTAAGGTGGAAGGAAGAAATGATGAACCCAAAGAGCTGAACAGAAAATGTCAAGGGCAAGCTTGAGAAGACAAAACCAAATTGTATAATGAAATGGACAAAAACCTAATGTTAGAAAACCAAAAGTGAAGAATACGCTCGGTATAACTGAAACTGAAAAAACTCAAGAAAAAATTCAAACCTTGAGTTGGAATTCTGAAAGGTTCTAATGACAATAAATGTAATGATACAGGAAGCATCAAAAGAAGAGGAAAAGAATATAGTCATTGTACCAAAAAGAGCTAGTCAATATTCAACCATTTCAGGAATCAATGATACTGAAGTATGAAGTCCAAGCTGCACTGAAAAAATTATCCAAAATCCAGGAATTTATGGAAAATCAGTTGAAATGTTTCAAGAAGCTGATGAAGCACTCACTCACCTATGCCAAGAAATTTAGAAGACAAATACTTTGCCAACTGACTGAAATTTGTACCCATTCCAAAGAAAGGTGAGCCAGTACAATGCACACATTATAGAATAATATCATTGATGCCATATGCAAGTAAAATTGTGCTGAAGATCATATAACAATGCTTTCAGCAATACATTGACAGGGAGCTGACAGAAGTTCAGGCTGGATTCAGAAGAGGACATGAAAGAAAGAAAATCATTGCTGATATCAGATGGATCTTGGCTCAAAGAAAATAATACTAGAAAGATATTTGCTTGTGTTTTATTGACTATGCCAAGATGTTTGGCTGTGTGGATCATAATGAACTGTGGATAACCTAGAAAGATCGAAATTCCAGAAAAGTTCACTGTGCTCATGTGGAAACTGTGTGTGGTTCAAGAGGCAGTTGTGTAAACAGAACAATGGAATTTTGCATCGTTAAAATCAGGAAAGACATGTACTAGTGTTGTATCTTCTCACCATACCTATTCTATCTGTAGACTGAGCAAATGATCAGGAAAGCTAGATTACATGATGAAACATGTGGCCTCAGGGTAAGAGGAAACCTGTGATATGCAGATGGCATAACCTTGCTCATTGAAAGTAAAAAGGACTTGAAGCACTTGCTGATGCAGATCAATAGTTGCAACTTTCAGTGTGGATTAAAATGCATTGTAAATAAGACTCAAATCCTCACAGCTGGACTAATAGGTAACATCATGATAAATGGATGAAAGGTTAAAGGTTTTAAGGGTTTTGTCTTCAAAATCATTGTTCATGGAAGTAGCAGTGGGAAGATCAAAAGACGTGGTTACATTCGGTAAATCTGCTACACAAGCTGTCTTTAGAGTATTAAAGCATAAGGGTGTTACTTAGAGGACTAAACTGTGCCTGACCCAAGCCATCGTATTGCCTATTGTCTCACATGCATGTGAAAGTTGGGCATTGAATAAGGAAGTCCAAAGAAAAATTGATGCATTGGAATTGCAGTGGAGAAGAAAACTGAAGATATCATGGACTGCTAGAAGCACAAACCAATCTGTATTGGAAGAAATTTAACCAGAGTGCTCCTTAGAGGCAAGACTAGTGAAAATTTGTCCTACATACTTTGAACATGTTGCCAGGAAATAATTCCTGGAAAAGGATATCATGTTTGGTAGAGTAGAGGGACAGCTAAAAGAAAGAAAGGCACTTTCAAGATCCCGGGTGTGGCAGTCACCTAGTCTGATGTCAATTTGATGATTAAGAGTATAGGTGTGGAGTCTAGCCTGTTGAACTGGAGATAGCCAATGAGAGCTCTATGTGGACATGGATTCCTTTTGAGAATTCTGGGAAATCTGGCTGTATTTTCCCCTTGGAGGTGAGAGACTCATGACTCAGTCCTTTGGAGACATTCTACTGATAAGACACAAGGTGGACTCCCTGTGAGACATCCCAGAGGAGAAGCCACATGGACTTACCCTGATGGAACCAGACCTCTGAAGCTGGAAAAGCCATGTAGAGACTACTGCTGAGATGCTTACAAATGCCACTGGATCCAAAGACTATGTACTCACTGGCCTGTGATTGTCCTGCATTCAGGATCATTGCATATGTTTTGTGAGTCTAGAGAGGACTTTATAGATTGCTGTCGGACATACAGGCTAATATCAGACTTATGACCTTGGACTGAACTAGGTTGGGATGTTTTCTTAATGGACAGTTGCTCTTTCTTATACATATATGCGTGTTTACAAATTTGTTTCTCTAGTCTACCCAGACTAACACACCAGGTATACGACAATTGAAGAGGTAGAATAAAAGTACTAAACATCTTATTAGATTGACTGTGATGTCCATGAAACCATGATCTTCAACTGCCAACCTAAGGAACCCAATGTAGAAAGTGATAAAGAATACAGTCACTGTACCGAGAAGGGCTAGTCAATATTCAATCATTTCAAGAACCAACAGTACTTGAGTTGTCTATAACCATCCTCTGTACCGACTCTTATTATTGCTATTATAAATATAACTAAAAGATGAGAGTTTGTATCTATTTGAATTACAGGTGAATCTCTTGGACCTAGAAGTAGGCCAGGAATTAGTGAGTGAATTTGTTGGCCATGAGTTTTGTCCACTTTAGTCTTAATATTTATATAAAATATAACTATTTTACTGGGGGCAGAGCCTTGTCTCTCCTGCTAACTCTCATCTCAACCCAACACTAACAGAGGGCTCTGACCCCCTGGAAGTTCCTTCCAAGGTACTGAATGATCAGTGACAGATATTAGTGCATTCTATACATCTGAACCCATGAGTTGTGTCAGGACTCCAGCCTGTCAAGAGCCCTCATATTTTATTTGATTGGAAATATGTCTAATTCTCAGCTCATTGAAGCAGTAAGGGGAAAAGGGAGGAAAAAACCCACTTGAGTCTGTAATTTACAAAGTAGATCTGCCCAGCAGAAATATTCATCTACAAAAGACTGTAGGATTCAATTATTTTTAAAAAGGGAAAAGAAACCCACCCCATCCACCCCATTCTTCATTCTTCCCAGGTGCATTGTTTGCAAATCTTTTGAAAGCAGTTTGAAGCCAAGGTTAATCATTTTGCTTCAAGGAGCTCATTTCCTGGGGCTGGGGGTACTTTTGTTGCCTGAGGAAGGAACGCAGCAGGCAGGAGAACCTGTACTGTAGTCGAAGTCCTTCTTGGGGAAAGGATAAATGAAAGCCAGTCAACTAATTCTGCTTGCCTTGCTCATTAGAATTCCAGGGGTACCAAGGTGCTGTGTGTCTTTGAAATCCTCAAAACAATGAGATGACTAGGGCTGTCCAGAAGAGAGAATCTGTAAGGGGAGACTTCAATGATATGATGTTCATGAGAATTAATCAGGGAAAAAGAATCAGCAAGGAATAGGTAACTGGGCAGATTTGGGAGCAATCAATATGTATTGGGTTGTTCTTATTTTTTTATTTCCTCTGTTAAAGACCTTAACACATCACGTGATAAAGAACTCTTCCTAGGATACTCTGACTGGTCTGTGAGCTACTGAAAAAGTTAGGACCCTGCCTTTGCTTCCAGACTGACATTGCAGTGTCTGGCACATGTTAGACACTGAAGTGGATGGATGGATGGGAGGAGAGAAGATAGAAGGAAAAGAGGGAGGGCAGGAGGGAGGAACAGACTGAGAGAAGTAAGAGGAAAGGCGGTCACTCCTGTGGACACTGAGTGACATACCTCACCAGTCCTCATCCCGACACCAGTCACTTACCATAGATTCCAGGAAGTCAAAACAACCTTACAGCGAATGGGGACTTTCTGCATTAGCATTCGACAGCCACCTAACAAAACCTAACCCCTAAGGACAATGTTAGTCCCTCTCTAAAAGTTAAACCGAAAATTATCATGTGACCCAGGTCTTTCACTCCTAGGCAAATCCCGAAAAGTGCTGGAAAGCAGAGACTTGGATCCTTGTTCATCAATGTTCCTTGAAGCACTGTTCCCAATCATCAAAAAGTAGAAACAACCCAAGTGTCCTTATCAACTGATGAAAGAATACACAAGATGGGGCATGTCCTTTCAAAGGCCTACTATTCCACCATGGAGAGCAATGGCGTCATGAAGCGCATTATGACATAGGTGAAATGTCAAGGTATTATGCTAAGTGAAAGGGGAGCAAGGCTCAAGGACAGAGTTCAGAGGGTTAGAAATGAGGGATGAATGGAAATGAGGAAGCCCAGTGAGGAAATGGGTGAATGAAGCTGCTTCAATCGAGGGAATTGCAACGAGTGAGATGAAATGCACTGTATGAATTGCTGAATGTAAGCCTGATGGGTCTACTCTGTAAACCTTCACTGAACGCATGATAAGAAATCATTTATTGGGAGAAGCACACTGCCAGTGTGATCATGAAGAGTCACTGGGACCAGGTCACAGGCATCGGAAAACACAGAGCAAACAAACAAACAAAAACATAGTGCTGAGAATGAGGGGGGTTGTGGAGCAGAGACCCGAAGACCATCTGTAGACAATGGAACAATCCCCCACAGAGGGGCCACAGGCAAGGGATGAGTTAACTAGGGTACTATAAAACATCGATGAAACACACAATATTTCTCTGACTCCTTGAGGCTTCCTCACTCCCACCCCACCCCACACACTATCATTGGCCCCAGTGTTGCTTCTCAATTCAGACAAGACCGAAGCATGTAACAAGTATAGCTAAGAGATGAGAGCGTAGGACACACAAAATCCAGGAACAGGAGTGGGGAATAGCTACCGCATAAGAGTATCAGGAAGAGGGAGAGAGGAGGGGAGAAAGGGGGAACTGATGGCACTGATCGACTCATAACCATACACCCCCCTCCAGGGGGAAGAACAACAGAAAACATGAGGGGAAGGAGACAGTGGGAGACGCCCACTTTTAGGTAAGCAATCAACGGCAAACCACTCGCAGCACCCCAAGCTCCATGATCTGGCAGACCTGGTTTCAAATCTCGGATCTGCCACTGACAACCACTGCTCCATACTGATCAGAACAACAGCGGCAAGCCACCACCAGACCAGCAGCTCCTGCTTTAGTCGGCAGCGCTTCACAAGCCTCATGCAATTTGAGTCCTCCCGTCATTCCATGGGAGAAATCCACCTTACGACCCGCTTTGCACAGGTGAGGAGAGTGGGGCTTACAGATCTGGGCATCTCGCCTAAGATGTCTAAGTTAGCCAATGGAAGCCGCCAGGTTCCAGGTACCCCTGGTATCCTGGTGATATCACCTCTGCCCACCGGCTTATGCCTGTGGCTTTCATCTGTGAAGGAGGGACCCTACAGCTGACCTTGGAGAAGATGAGCTACAAAGCCAGCAGTCAGGGAAGGCTGGGGAGTGTGCTTCCAGCCTGAGAGCTCCTGCCCTGTGCGTGGCCTTGTGCTGACTCAGATGTCTGGCCCCAGACCAGCCCATGAGGTAGCAAGGAGCAAAGTGAGTGTCAGTGGAAAAGGAGAAAGATGGTCAAGGGGGTGATCGCCACTATGGCTACAGCAATGGGCTCAAGCATAGCGATGATTGTGAGGCCAGGGAAGAAGGGGGCAGTGTCTCCGTCTGCATGGGGTCACTATGAGTCAGAAGTGACCGAGGGTACCTAAGAACAACACTCAAGTTTTCAGTGGCTGCTTCCTGCAAAGTGGACAGCCGGTACCTTCTTTGTGCTCAGTGCTTAGCGGGGAAGATCTGCTGGAAACATTGCCACTGTAGATGACCCTGCTGGCATTTGAATTACCAGTGACATAGCTTCCAGCAACACGGCCAACACACAAGACACCTTCTGCATTGCCAAAAGGACAAACAACTTTGTCTTAGAAGAAATATGACCAGTGGGCTTCTTCAAGGCATGGATGGCAAGACTTCATCTGACAGCGTTTGCACATGTTGTCAGGAGAGATCATTCCCCAGAGAAGATCATCACGTTTGGTAAAGTGGAAGGGCAGCTGTGGTGGTTACATCATCTGGTGTCAATTTGGGACTTGAGAGGATTAAGACTGCAGGAGAGGAGTCTAGTGTGTTAATTGGATTTTAGCCTCTGTGTGGGCATGGCCTTCCCCTGAGGATTCTGGAATTCCCTGTATTTTCCTCCTTGGAGGTTCACTCCCTAGGAGATGCTCTACAGACAAGACTCCCAACCCACTGGCCTATGATCTTCCTGTAGTCAGCATCATTGAATGTTTCGTGAGTCTGAAGAGGACTTTATGGACTTTATGGTATCGGACATGTGGGCTAATATTGGATGTATGGACTAGGCTGGGATGCTTTCTCCATATCCAATTGCTCTTGTACATAAATCTCTTTCTTATAAACACATGAGTCTCCTGGGATTTGTTTCTCTCCTCTACCTAGACTAACACAGCAGTGAACCAGAGGAGGCCCTCCATGAGATGGACAGACATAGGAGAGGTCAACCTTGGGCTCAAGCTTAGGAACACTTGTGAGCATGGCACAGGCCCAAGCCCTGTTTCGTTATGTTGTCCACAAGGTGGCAATGGGTCAGAACTGACTTGGCGGCCCCCGAACACACAACAACAACATGATTGTTACATTGGTCTCATTTTCAGATAAGAAAATTGCAAGGCTCAGAAACCTTAATATTTCTTGCCGAAGGCCACAGAGCCGGTAAGTGGCAGAAACAGGAGTGGAACATGGGCAGCTTGCCGCTTCCCTCCGGTCAGAGGGATGATGTTTTCCTTTCAGATGAAGCTGCATCCTTAGAATCAGAAGAGCCACCTTGTGCTGTCCAGAAGTATTCTTCTCCTCCAAGCCCTTGGCAGAACCAGCGGCTAATCAGCTACCTTCGCTAATCAAAATGTCAGCTCCCCAGCACAGCCCGCCATGGGCCCCGGATGAATGGAATCACAGACGTCCTGTTCAGGATGCATCACATTGCAATGGTTCCTGGTGACCCTGTAAACCTAACACCGTCATTGCTGGAGAGAACTTGTCCCCCACAAATCAAGGTCCTCTGTATTGACAATCCCATCCGGTGTTGCCTGGAATTTAATGCCTCAATAATGAAGTCAAAAGAACAATGTCGGAGACCGCACATTTGAATATCCTTGATTGATTCATTTCCCACTCCCATTTAATAACCCACTTAGTCGGTGACGGTTAAGTGCAGCAGACTTAGAAAGAACATAACACGCCAGAGAGAAAACATTGCACAGATTAATAATTGGATGTGGGTACAAGCTGGCGCTCCCTTAATAGCAGCACAAAAATAGGTTATCGTCAGAATCTGGATTTAATGTTTCGAAATGGGGATCTGTGCTGTTCTTTCACCTCGCTCCATACTTATCACCACAGGCTAATGAAACATCAATCAGAAATCGGAAGCTTAATAAATGCAATTCTAGGGGAGGTTTTTTGGTTGTTGGTTTTTTTTTTTTAATACGTTCCAGGACCATGATCTTTGTTCAAGATCTGTAATGTTCAAATTATAATTTGTGAATATTGAGCATGTTCAAGACTCACAAAAACTTGCCCAAAGCTACATTATGACCCCTGCAGCCCAATCCACGTGCCCCATTCTCAGGAGGAGAAAGTCACCATGTGCTGGCGTCAAATGTGCCTGACATGAAGACAGCACTCTGGAACTCCCCAGCTGACTGGACTCATGAACACCTGCACCTCTGGCTGGCTGGGTTGAGCTGTACAGAGGCAGCTGCAATGGAATGACATGGACTCCATGCTTAGTGCATATTGGGAGGGAGTACGACTCTAAGAAATGTTCTCTTAGGTTCCTTTCTCCCTGTCCCCAAAAAGGGAGGGGCTCAGAGAGGAGGGGTGAGCCCTTAGGTGGGACAGACACAAATTAGGCTTCTTCCCTACCCCCTCCACCTCCGTCATGATCCCCTTTCTAAAACAATCAAGCCATGTCTTGTGACAAAATATTTTTCCCAAATGAACTCAGCTTGAATGGGAATTTCCCAGCATTATTTCTTTTTTGCTGACCCTCTCTTGCTCTGTTTACCACTGAGAGGTCAAGCGGTCGCCCATCATAGGAGCTACTCTGCTTCTTCCCAGGTGTCCAACCCTGCTGAAAGACAAATTATTACAGTTCTGGGGAGCCTGAGGCCAAAGAGTGAAGGCATTCCCCAGTTCCCTGAGGCATCCAAGCCCAGAGAGGACGGGGCCCATTCATTCTATGGGTTATTGACTTTGGCCACAGTATAATGCATTCCTTTATGGATTGCTACAGGGCACCCATGATAACCACTGAATAAAACTGAAGCATAAAATTAAAACTCAGACCAGGGAAAGTGTAGGGAAAGATGAGGGGAAATGGGATGCAGAGATGCACCTTCGAAACCGAACACCATGATGTCTGTGAAGCTACTGGATTTGGAGCCCCGAGGACCTCAAATTATGAAGAGACCCCATATCAGTTCTGTGGATTCCCTGGGGAAAGTGGGCACTTTCTGAGCTCTGAGACAGTACTGCCTCTACTCTATGAAGTGCCTTTGGGAAAGCTAGTCAATGTCCCCTCCTGCCCCCATTCAGGCTGTACTTGCTGGGCACACATCAGCTTCATGCACTTCAGCTGCAGAATTTTTGTCGGAGGGGCACAGCCCTGTGGATGGGTGCAGGCAAAATGGCAGCGCCTTCATGCAGAGACTAGTTCACCCCTTTCTTGTTACAAGACAAGAAACACAGCTGGGAGTACAAAAGCTGGCATGATCGTGGACCCCCCTACTTCTGTGGCTCAAGTCTACCTAAAAATTGTGGGTGGAATTCGAGCAGGTTTCTCTGCAGGCCTTGAAATAGAACTACCACTGAAAGGGCAGAGTCCTCTGAAACAGAAGCAATGCTGGGTTCCAGGCAGCCTGTTGGAGGAGCCCTTGGGACAAGCCATGAAGATGTGTCCAAGGTGAGAGGGTGGAGGGGGAGAAAGCTACAGGGGTGCAGAAAATGAGATCCTCAAATCCCCTACCCTACTAGACTGTCTAGTATGGGTAATGTACTCAGCAGGTTTCAGTTAGCCCTACTTCTCTCAGGCAAACTCAAGGGAACATCATAGAGCAGGTAGGCTGGCAAAACTATCTGACTGTGCCATGGTCCACACGGGGCCATTAAAACCTACACCATAAGCAACCATCTAGTCCAGGAGTTAGCAAACCTTTGCCCCTCATAACAATTTAAAAGTTATCCGAGAGCTGTAATTAAATGATCGGAAGAATATCCTTCCATGTATACCAATTTCACTTCGGAGTCACATGTACCTACCAAAAGAGCCACACGCGGTTCTCGAGCCACAGTTCACCGAGCCCCTGATTGGGTCAAAGGGTAGACCTGCCCACACCAGAGGGTGTCTTCCACCCTGGGACCAAGAATGGTAGAGTGGAAGCCTGTGCAAGTAGGAGAGTCACTACCTTCTCTCCTTTCTCTTAAAAGATAAATGTTTCCTCTTCTTTCAGTTCCCCGGGTGGATGGGTTTGATTCGATGAGCCACGTCGGTGGGCTCAAGAGAGGAGACACAAGCTGGAAATGATCGAGGTAGTCCTGGAATCTTGGGTCTTGATAGGCTAGCCAGATGCAAGGAGTGGTAGCTTGGAGAAGAATGCCAGACTGAAGTTGTCTACTAAGACGTGAACACAGGACACAGAGGGAAGCTTCAAAGCAAGTCTGTGACACGTTGGGATGGACTGTTAATGTGCTCAGTTGCTGATCAAAAGGCAGGAGGCTGAGAAGGCCCAGAAGCACCATTGATGAGAAGCCAGGC
Source organism: Nesogale talazaci (assembly GCA_004026705.1). Taxonomy (NCBI): domain Eukaryota; kingdom Metazoa; phylum Chordata; class Mammalia; order Afrosoricida; family Tenrecidae; genus Nesogale; species Nesogale talazaci. The sequence goes on from PVJH01000905.1 coordinate 217,307, forward strand.
AATCTCCTTTTCTAGAGTCAGCCATTGAACATGCCAGGAAACCCAACTGGTTACACTCCTGGGATTACCATGATTTGGAGTCAACTTTATGGCCAACTGGCCATTGTTTTCCACAAGCCTTCCATGAGAGCGGTCCTCATTCCTGGAAAATGTGTCTCCAAAGAGATTCTTTCTCTGGAAAATATCATTAGGAAGACCCCTAAGCCACCAGTCATGAGAGAGAAGGAGTTGGTTGTGGTTATATCAAAAGCTTGCCATACAGGGAGGATTGCAAATGCTGATTTCCCCGCATGGGACAGTCTTCCAACTGGGACAACATGCCAACCAATGTCCCTGCAAAAGGACCTGCCCTTCCATTGCCCATTTCACCATCGGTTAGACAAAGAAGACTCTCAAGTGCAGATTCTGAATTGAGTTTACAACACAGGACTCGACTTCTGACTATGTGAGCTACAAAAAGCCAGGCAGTGTGTAAGAACAGGTAAAATGTCTAATCTGCCCCTGTGTTTCAAAGGTTTGTTCATGACCTCTCCAATGGTGGTCAACATCTGGGCTGAACAACTAATAATTGCAACCATGCCTTGAGGGGGTTTTGCCTATTTACATATAAATAGTTCTGACCAGAACTGGCCACCAGCAACGGTTAATTTAATTTACTATCCCTTGGCAAAAGAATAGTCATTGGTTTTCCAGTACTTTTAACCTTGGTAGACCCTTGGGAAATAAAAATTAGATTGAGAGAAAATTACCAGCGGTGGAGAACAGTATAAAAGTGACAGTAACATATATAAACCCGCGGCAGGAGTGGAATAAAGTGGCATGTTATTGTTCGTGGGTTCCCAAAGTTCAATATTTCTTGTGTGATTTACATGTCTGCCTTCTTCTCACCCCTTGGAGCCATTGAGGCCACTCCCAACAGTCCCCTCCCTGGGCACACATCCTTGTTACTGTCACAAAAGGGATAGATCACCTGGCTAAGCAGAGAGAAATATGTGTACAAAGATTCATGGCAAAACAGGGATCAACAAATAAGAGCTTAAAGAGGGGAAGGAAGCAGGAGAGTGTCTGCATGACAGGGAACCGGTCATTCAGCTCACGTTCTCCATGGGATTCTACCATCCTCACACCTCTACTCCCAAAGGAGCCCTGGCTGCTTCACCTCATTGCTCACCACTTCCTGCTCCAAGGGCCTGTAGTTTGTCACTGGCAGGTACAGCAATTACATGCTCAGCTGCTAACTGAAAGGTAGGGAATTTGAACCCATCAGCTATTCCATGGAAGATGTGGAAATCTGCTTCCCTAACTACTGACCACCTTGGGAATCCTATGGAGTGACTCTATCCTGTCCTCTAATGTCACAAAGAATCAGAATCAATTCTCCAAGAACATGTTTGAGTTTTTGGTTTGAATTGGCATAGAAAAGGAGCTCCAGGGACACCATGATTTAGCACTCAATAGTTCACCAAAAAGTCTATGGGTCCAAATATACTTGGCTGTTAACTTAACAGTCCGGGATTCAAGATCACCAGCTGCTTTGTGGGAGACAGATACAACAGTCTGCTTCCTGAAGCTAGGGAGAAACTGTGTGGAAGAACTGACTGCATGGCAATTGACACTTTGGGACAGAGTAGAACTACCCCTGTGAGTCTCTGAGGCTGTGAAACTTCATAGGACTTCAGAAAGTCTCTTTATTCCCACAGAGAAGTGGCTGGGTGTGAACTGTCAACCTTGTGACCAGCACCCCACTCCACCACCAGAACTTCTTGCCTTCTGTTAGCATCAGCTCCTAAATCACCACTTAATAAATTATATTTCGACCACTTACTCATGAGTTTTCTGTCCCCACCTGCAGAACCTATAATGTGGCTGCTATGACCTCATGCATATTTTCTAACTTCTTCTTTGTTTCCAATTTTTGCATTCCAAACACCAGTAATCATCAACACACCTTGATGGTATGTTTGATCAATTTTGGACTGAAGACATTGGTAGAATTCATCAATTCTTCAAATCAATTTCTCATATTTAAGTTCAGGTTGAAGGTGAAGAAATAAAAACAAGTCACAAGTCCATGAGAACAAATTGTATAACTCTGAATCGATCTCATTTTGAATTTTAGAAATCTCAAGAACAGATTTGAAGCATTGAACCCTAAAGACAGAAGATCTGACGAGGTGTGGAAGAATATCAAGAACATCATTCATGAAGAAAGGAAAAGGTCACTAAAAAATCATGTAAGAAAGAGATCAAAGTGGGTGTCAGAAGAGACTCTAACTTGCTCTTCATCATTGAGTAAAGTAAGGCAAATGAAAGAAATGATGACATCAAAGGGGGCAACAGAACATTTCTAAGGGCAGATCCTTGAAAAGACGAGTAAAATATAATGCAATGTGCAAAGTTGAAAAGGAAGAACACACTCAACACATCTTAGTTTGAAAGAACTAAAGAAAAAATTCAACCCTCAGGTTGAAAGATTTAAAGTTTACAGAAAAATATTACAGAAAAATAAGAAGATAGAAAGAATACACTCAGGGTACCACAAGAGCTACTCAACATTCAACCATTTCAAGATGTAGCATATCATCAAGAACCAACAGTACTGAAAGAGGTAGTCGAAATTGCACTGAAAGCATTATCCAGAATCCAGAAATTGATGGATTGTTTCACCAAGTTGATGAAGCACTGAAAACACTCACTCACTGATGCCAAGAAATTTAGAAGACAGCTATTTGGCCAACTGACTGCTGCACCAAAAGAAAAGTGACCCAACAGAATTCACAAACTATAGAACAATACCATTGATGTCACATATAAGAAAAATTTTACAGAAGATAATCCAAAAATGGTTGCAGCGAGACATTGACAGGGAGCTTTCAGAAGTTCAGGCCAGATTCACAATGGAAAAAAGGAAGCAGGGATTTCATTGTGGATGTCAGATGGATCGTGACTAAAAACAGAAAAGAACAATATACTTGTATTTTATGGCCTACACAAAGAAATTGGACTGTGTGGATCATAACAGACTATGGAGATCCTTGAGAAGAATGGAAATTTCTGAACACCTGATTGTGCTCAAGCAGGAACTGTATATGGATCAAGAAGCAGTTTTGCATATAGAATGACAGAATACTGCATGATATTCAGGAAAGGAGTGGGCCAGTGTTGCATCCTCTCACCTTATTTATTCAATCTGAATGTTGAGCAAATGATCAGAGAAGCTGGACTATGTGAAGAAGGATATGACACCAGGATTTGAGGAAGCTTAGAAACCTGCAATATACAGATGATATGACCTCGCTTGCTGAAAGTGAAGTAGGCTTGAATCACTTGCTGATGAAGATCAAGGGTTGTAGTTTACAGTTTGGATTACAACCCAATGGAAAGAAAACAAAAACTTTCACAACTGGACCAATAGGGTGTTGTGTTAGATAGGATTCTCTAGAGAAACAAAACCAGGACACTAATAATTCTCTCTATATATTTAGATAGATAGAAAGATATCTAACATAAGAAATAAACAGGCAACTCATCTATAAAGCAGTACAAATGGCTCGGTGCAACTCACTTGCGTGAGACAGCTAGTAGACTGGCAGTCCTTCAAGTCTTGAGGGCCACCGAGTCGTCCTCTGCAGAGCAATTCAGGCTATCTGGCCACAAGTGGCAAACAGCAAAGCAGGTCACCAACTGTCTGCCAGATGACTGAGTCCCACAGTCCCCAGATCAAGAGATGTATATTCCAGGAGCATGGTGAAGCAGGGCTTGAAACTCAACTCACAGCGACACAGTTCACGGTTTAGGTGTCCCATGGGTAGCGTAGCTTGGAGATCAAAGCACAGGAAAAACAAGGCAGCCGGCTGGTCCAAAGATCCAAGAGCAAGAAAGGATGGGGATCGCCAAGCCATTTATATCTCCACTCTCCAATTGACCTTACTTGTGTTCATTGGCTATGTTGTCACAACCTACCTGTCTTCTTTGGCCATGTTGGCACAACAAGCCTACCTATCACAGGTACCACTGAGACAGTTCTGACCTGTAGCAATCTTATGCACGAGAGAGCAAAACACTGCATGGTCCTATCCCATCCTTGCAATTGTTCCTATGCTTGAGTCCATTGATGTGGACTGTGCCAACCCATCTCCTTGAGACCTTCCCCTTTTTCTTATGTACCCCTCTACTTTATGAAACCTGATGTCCTTCTCCGGACACTGGTGTCTCCTGTCAACATTGGAGAAAGACGAACCGGTAACATCATGATCAATGGAGAAAAGACTGGAGCTGTTAAGAATGTTGTCTTACTTGGATTCATAATTAATGCCCAGGGAAGCAGCAGTCAAGAGGTCGCAGAGCACACTAGTGGGTGAATCTGCTGCACAAGGCCTATTTAAAGTGTTAAAAGGCAAGGACAATACTTTGAGGACTGGGGTATCCCGGACCCAGTCAAAGTATTTTCAATGGCCTCACACTAGGGAGCACCCCCCACCACCAAAAACGCCGGATTTTTTTTCAAAGCTATGTATTTACATTTTCTTAAACAACACAACCTTATCACCTTCAAAGCACTCTCCACTGCACACTTTTTTACGATTGTCAAATCTTTGATTCCATTCTTGGCAATGTTTTTCAGACTCATCTGTGTGAATAATTGACAGCACCTCATTTTTTCTTCACCTCTCCTATGTCATCATATGGCTATTCTTTCAGGTTCCTCTTCACTTGTGGAAACAGAACAAAGTCACACAGAGTGAGGTCAGGTGAGTAGAGTGTGTGGGGCAAGTTTTTATGCCCAAAACTGCCGCACTGAGATGGTTGTTAGAAGGTACTTTGTCATGGTGGCAAAACCAGTCCCCCATCTGCCACAAATTAGACTGTTTTTGTCACACATTGTTATGTAATTTTTTTTCAGGACTTCTAAACAGAAAGCTTGATCAACAGTTTAAGCAGGTAGAAAGAACTCCAAATGCACAAGTCAATGTTTTCATCCATTTGGGAAATTGATATATGTAGAGAACGAAGTCTGTCATAAATCGACATTTCACCTTTTTTTGAAACAAGAAAACCACTCATATAGGATTGTGTGGTTTTTTTTTTTTCATAGCACTGTCCTTATAAATTTCTGAAGCATTTTTCTTGAGCAGGAAACAAAATTTCACATTGGCATAGTGTACTCATAAATAGGCCATCACCAAAAAAAAAAAAAAAAGGTTCGAGCGAAACTGCTTTTACCATAAAATTCAGTGATGAGAGAGAACCTTCCTAGGCAACACCACTGGGTGAAGTAACTCATAGCAGGCTGTTTGATGTTCACCTAGTGGGAAAAATTCATACTACGAGCACAATTCTGATTTTGCAGGGAGTATCTCCTCACATATATACATGTGAAAGTAGGATATTGAATAAGGAAGCTAAAGAGGAATCAATATTTTGAACCGTGCTGGTGAAGAATATTGAATGTTTCATGGAATTCCAAAAGATGCAATAAATCTGTCTTGGATGTACAGCCAGAATGCATCTCAAGGTCAAGATGGTGAGACTTTGCCTCACATACTTCAGACATGTTGTCAGGAGAGACCAGACCCTGAAAAAGGACATCATACTTGGTAAAATAACAAAGCGGCAAAAATAGGAAGGTCTTTGACAAGTTATGTTGACACCGTGGCTGTAAGAAGGGGTTCGAGAATAAAAAACCACTGTGAGGATGGTGCAGGACTGAGTAGTTTTTCATCCTGTTGTACAGAAGGTCACTATGAATCTGAACTGACTCAAGGGCACCTAACACCCACATAAGAGCCTAACAAACAATTGTAAATCCAAAGGGAAGGCAGGACTCAAATAGAAAGAGGATGGGAGAAGGTTAAGAAACTGACATTGTCAAGTTAACGGGGTTCTCCGTACAGCCCTTTGCCACACCCTGGACTGGCCCTTCATGGTATCCATCACCATTGTGTTCTAACTGTATTTATGTGATTGTTTGATTAATGCAATATTTCATGTATTTCCCACCCAGGCGGGGGGGGGGGGGTGTAGTTGCTTTTGATTTCTGTGTTTATAGCACCCAACACGGTGCCTAGGGGTTATGGTGGCATGGTGGTTATGAGTTGGACTGCTACCCATGAGGTTAGCAGTTTGAAACCACCAGTTGCTTAGTGGGAGAAAGATGAGGCTTTCTGTTGCTGTAAAGAGCTTCAGTCTTGGAAACCCACCGAGGCAGGCCTGGAGGGTTGCCGTGAGTGAGAACTGACTCGATGGCAGTAAATGAATACAGTTCCTGGCACATAGATGGAGCCTTATATATGTGTGTGGTTTTGATTCACGAATGAACGGGAAGACATGAAATGAATCAGGGAGAAAAAAGGAAGGAAAAAAGGGAGGAAAGGGAGAAAAAAGAAGGAATTGGTTTCTGCTGACATCTGAGACATATTAGCAATATATATGAGTGCATATGTATAACAGTATTATATCACTATAGATGCATGTGCACATATATATACACCTCATTTAAGTTGCACAACATCTCAATTGGGTATTGCTGCTGGTTACCCTCCAGTGAATTCCCACTTACACTGCTTTAACACCAAACAGAAAAAAAACGCTGCTCAGGCCTGCTCCATCTCCAGGAACTGTAGTAGTTTCTCATTGTTGAGTCAAATGTCTCAGTCTCATTGAAGTCTTCCCTCATTTTTGCTGATCCTCTATCTTATCACCCATGACATCATGGGTGTTCTTTCTCTTTCATCAATGAAGACATTCAGGAGTAGAGAAGAAAATTGTCCCATGTGGTGTAGGGATCCAAAGTCTGGATTTGACCCTACGACTGCCTCACCTGCACTCCCATGTTCCACTGTTCCCTTGAGGCCATCTGAAAGACAGGGTGCTCTGAGATCCCTTAGCCCCACTCTTCGTGCCGCTGAAAAGAGAGCGTACCTTTTCTGTTTCTATGTATAAGGTGAATAAAGTATCCACGGGATGAAGGAAGGTGGAGATCAACGCATTTGCACTGACAAGAGGCAGAAGTGAGATGCTGTACCACCAATTTATGCCCAGGGCTTCCTGGGCATAAAGAGCCACAATCCTCTGTGGAGCCAGAGGAGGTGTTGTGGGTGGGTTGAGTGACATCGGAACTTCTTTGTGGCATGGTCTCCAAGGAAGCTCTCCATATAGCATTGTGGTGGAACACAGCCTTCAGTGTCAGGCAAATCCTACTTTGAATCATGGCTCTGATTTATGATCTGAAACAGTTCAACTCCAAATTTCCCTTTAGAAATAATAGTCATAAGTGTAAATTTAACAATTAGTCACAAGAACAGCTCTTCTGAACCAGGGAACAACTGTCGCTAGAGAATAATAACACTAAATTTCCTGCACTGGGTTCACAGCAGCCCCTAGTTAACTGCACAGAGGCACTCAAGCTTATAATTTCTTTAATTCCTAAAAATAAACCAGACCCTCTGGTGTCTGCTGGATCAATCAGATTTTATAGCAGAAGCAAATGCTGAGAGCAGTGATTGTTTCCCAGTCTTGAGCAAATTACCACACCCCTCTGAGTCTTAGGCTTGTCACCTGAAACAAGGGGACAATCTCACACCAGAAGTTAATTTTGTAATTTCTTTTCCTTTTTGAGATAATGCACCTGCACTATGAAGCCCAGGGCCTGGGCACAGAGCAAACATTTAGTGAAAGGAACTGGTGATGGTTGTGATGACAACAAGGATGGCAATGATAAAGACAATGATGCAATGATAACAATAAATCAGTGATAATGTTGATGAGGTGGCAATGAGGTAGGATATGAGAATGATGACCATGGCAAGGGCCACCATATAACAGTCAAATCAGTTAAGGAAATAATGACAATATTGATGTGTTTGTTGGTGATAAAGATATCAAATGGAATAAAAAGAGGAAGAAGCACAAAAGGAAGGAGAAAGGAACAAGAAAAGATACAAATGAGGCTCTCTATAAAGCAGCAACTATACCTTGGAGATGATTAGACCTCATATACCCAAGGAAAAGATCATTTTCCTGACCAGAGGAAAAAGTGTAGGCTATTATTTGTATATTGATTTCTCTAATTATGCTGGCTTGCATGGTCAGGTGATGTTACAAGCAATACCACCTGGTGATTCCAATACCAGCAGGAACACCCATGGCATAAAATCTTCAGGGAGCTTACATATTAAACTTCACACATCATATTGCTCTTCTAGAATTCCAAACCAAAAAAAAAAAAGTCACCATAACTTTCTGAGCTGACCTCTCTACTTGGAGTTAAACTGGCCCAGTAGGTCCCCTTGGAAGGATCTATTTTGATTGGAATTTTTTTAGGGGATCTTAACACGTGGACTAATTAGACATTTATTCACAGCCCTCCCCTGATCACAGAGATGCCTCAGCACATTATGCCTGGAATAAGCCCATGCGGGTATGCACCAGCACCCTGATAGTAGCAACACTTCTATAACTTACCCTCTTCTTTCTCCCATGACTTTAATTGATAAGGAGTTGGTTGGCCTGGGATATCAGAGGGCCATGAATTAAGACAGGTAGTTCTCACAGCATTGATTGGAATTCAAGAGGATAAAATTCCCAGGGCCCAGCATACCAACAGATGCTTCTCCCCCAATGTGTAGGCTCTAGGGATCATCTGCATACAAGACAGAACTATTGTCTTCATCTTGATGTCAAAGAGGCATGTTCATCCCTTTCTTAAAAAAAAATGTTGATTACCTAAGAGAGTCCAGGAAACCCCCCCCCCCAATTTTTTCTACTGATGAATGCACTTCCGTTTAATCATCACACTTCCTCTTTCATGGAGCTTCTGACCTCATTCACTGTAAAAGAGCCAGAAAGGGTCACTTCTAAGTCACTGGAGGTTCCCCTCTCACTACATAATGGATGAATGATGTGGTGGTCAGAGGCAGCAGTTCTCCTGAGGGATTACTGTTAGAAACAGTAAACTTTGGGATAAAGTTAGGGCTACAGAGTTCAGGTTTAAGGATAGCCTCAGGGTTACTGTAATGGTTAGCTTACTTACTACCCATTAAGTCAACCCCAACTTGGAGTGAGTCAAGGCAGCACTGCTCTCTCAAGATTCTGAGACTGTAAAATCTTCGTGGCAGTCACCTCTTTCTCCTAGTGGGTTTGAACCACCAAGCTTGTGAGTGGCTGTCTCACAGTGCTATCAGGGCTCCAAAAGGTTAGCGCTAATGTAAGGGTCAGAATTAGAATTAAACATAGAGTTAAGGTACAGTCAAAAGGTTGAGCTGAGCCCTGGTGGGTGCAGTGGTTGTGTGTGGGGCTGCAGTTCACGGGGTTGATGGTTCAGATCTAGCAGCAGCTTTCCAGGAGCAAGGCTGGGCTTACTACTCCCACCAGGGCAGTGATCCCCACACACAAAATTAAGGCTGGACTTAGGATTGAGGTTTCAGTTACGGTTAAGGGATAAGCTCAGGAAACTTCTGGATAAAGGAATATCAGATTGGATGGCAGCTGAGATTTCAACTACACACACACACACACACACGAGCACACACACACATCACATCAAGCATATCTTGGATGTATTGGTTGCACATCACTTCAACTAGTAAAACAAAGAAAAGTGTATCTAACCTTTTTCTGATTTATAAATTGAATTTGAATATCACAACTCTAAAGAAACGCCATACTCCAGAGGCTGTACCCCTCACCCGCCAAATGGAGACTCCACTGTGTAAACTGGACTCTACCCCTGGAAACCCAAGGACTTAAGCAGGGAAACACACAGTGTCTGAGGGAGAAGGAGATAGCGGCACCAGGAGTGGTGCACTGTTGGCTGGCAAACAAACAAGGTCTTGGTACATCAGTGCCCTGTACTAAGATATGTACTGTCCTGGCAGTCTTGTGATGGCCATTTTGTTATATTCTACTTACTCCTTTATATTAGGCCAAACCTTAGAGGTGTGTTGGGGCCCACTGGGGCTCACCTTCTTGAAACTGTGTAATTTGTTTCTTTATTTTTCAGTAAATGAAACTCAAAGATGTTGAGTCTACAGGGAAAGATGCTGTAACAAGGGTTTGGTGAAAGGGGTGGGAGAAATTAGAAGAAGATGATGTCAAGAAGTCCAGGAAGGAAAAGTGTGTTTTGGAAAATATGTATGATTATGGAAGAAACTGCACAATTAGTTTGACATGAGTATTGGGCCCCAAATTATAGCAACTTTTTTAAAGAAAGGCACAGAGCCAGGAAAGGGATTGGAGCTTATATTAAATCCCAGCTCCAGCTCAAGAACAATCAGTTCTTACATCACGACCCTGCTCAGTACTCACCTTTCATGAAAAGGATGGCTGAAGATACAGTGCTACAGCAAAGTGTGGTGAAGAAAGTAGATGATGCCTGGCTATCAATCGGGAACAGTGCCCCGGGTCTTAAAGACGTGTATTCAAACAAGCAGCCGTCAGAGTGAGGAGTCAATAAAGTCCCCAGGGAAGAAACACACCAGCTTATCTGATCCAAAGATGACAATTGCAAAATTAGAATACGGGAAGGAGAAAATCATCAGAGCAAAAACTATAAACATTCGATTTGTATTGGTCAGAGGGTGGTGGTAGTCCCAAACTCATCTGGAGAATGTCTAGTCAGACCGAGCCACAGGCAGACCCTCTCAAGCAGCAGGCAAGAGCCTGTAACAGTCCTACTACCAGGCAGAGATCATTGTAATCCTGATCATGCCGTATTGGCCTTGATACCTGGCCAGTTGACCACACTGTAGATGTGACCTGAATTTTTGCAAGTATCTCTTCCTGTTGCCATGACAGAAATTTCTTCCCTAGCTTTTTAAATGTTATTGGGTCTTTTCCTTCTTACGCACTCTTGGTGCTCATGTCTGTATACTATTAATTTTTGTTCTTATCACTTTATGCGATTTTTGGGCTCTATTGTTTCTGTTGGGTCTCCTAGCTGTGAAGCACAGGAGGAATAGATGCATAATGAGAATCACCAATACAGGGGTTACAGGGAATACAGGGATGGGGGGGCATATTATAGGAAGAAGAAGGGGGTTGGGGAAGTAAATAATAAAGATAGGAGAGGGCAGAGAGCATTAGAATGGATTGTAATTGCATAAGTCACCTTAGAGGCAACTTAACCTTGGGAGGGTGTGGAAGTTATGTAATCTGGTGTTAATTTGAGACTTGAGAGGATAAGGAGTGGATGAAGTGGAGTCTACTCTGTCAACCAAGTCACAGTCAATGAGGGTTCTGTATGGGCATGGCCTTCTCCTAAGGATTCTGGAAGTTCCAGTATTTCCTCCTGGAAGGTGGGAGATATCGCTCTCTGTGTCTCTCTCTCTCTGTGTCTCTGTCTCTCTCTTGCTCTCGCTCTCCTCTCTTGGCAGACTCCCTGGGAGACATTGCAGTTGACAAGACACATGGAAATGTGCTAGTGCCCTAAGCTGGAGAAGCAACATAGATTTTCCCTAATGCAACCAGACCTCTGAAGCCAGACAAGCTACACAGAGACCTCTACCAGCTCTGAGATGCTTACAACTCCACTGGTTCCAAAGACTTTCTACCCACTAGCCTGTGACCATCCTGCATTCAGCACCATTGCATGTGTTTCATGAGCCTGAAGAGGACTTTATGGATTTGTCTTGGACATATGGGCTTGGACTGGACTGGGTTCAAATGATTTCTTAATGTACAGCTACCCTTTATATAAAACTCTCTCTTATAATATATGAGTGTCTACAGATTTGTTTATCTAGTCTACCTGGACTAATACAGAGGGGGAATGCTGATATGGTTGGATGATTTAACTATTGAACTATATGATATGTAAACTACTTGTCAATAATACTGTTGGAAAAAAAACAAATACATAAATAAAATTGTCATGAATCATCCCTGCCCCTGAATCTACTCTAAGCAAATGAATTAGAAATGCAAACACTGATTTCTACACAAAGTTGTTCATGACAACATTATTTATAATGGGGGAAAGGGGACTAAATATCAAAGTTAATAAAGTGGCTAATACCAGGATATAAAAGTATTATAGCCATTACAATGATAGTTTTGAGGTTTTTTTCATGGGGAAGTGATCACATGATGAGAGATGAAAAATGAAGCACACACTGCATATATATTATGATAACCAGTAAATGAATACACAACACAACATCCCTTTTCTTACTTGGATATGGGTGATGGGATGTTGGGGTTGGAAAACTCCTGATGAGTTTTTTGGAGGGGGTTGTTTGTTAGGGCGAAAGAAGCACAGAGGTAAGAGGAATTCTAGATAGAGAAGGAACCAATAAAAAATCGAACAAATGTAGCAATATAACAGTGTACATATCCTCCATTGTTTCCTTTTAGACCCCCACTGAGAAGTTCTAGTCAGAATTTAAATATCTCAAAGGCCCCTTCATAAGAGTGTTATAGAAATACCTATGTAAATCCAGATGGAGACACTGACTTCTCAGAGAGCTAGGAACCAAGGAGACATCAACTCCTGCTCTTGTCATGTCTACCAGGGGTGAGTACACCAATGAAGACAATGTTACTGGGACTCTGAGGCTGACATGATAATGTAATGTGTTGCCCCTTTACCTGATATTTGTTTGAAATGATGTTGTAATTTGAGTTAACATTAGGATTATGAGATTGTTTGATGTGTGTTTTCAGTGAATAAATGGAGCATTCGAAAATGTCAAAGAGTGTTAAGTAATTATTGATCGCGCCGCTCCTGACACCCCTTCTTCAGGGAAGACAGTTGAGGTCACACGTTCTGATGTGTGCTCACAAAGTTTCTCTGGCAAAGTGCACACCAGATGTTGTCGCTATATATTTAGATGGTAAGTTATTCTTGAGCACCGTCCTGTCAATCACCTCCTGTGCATGTGAGCGTTGGGCATTGAATAAGGAAGGCTGGATGCATTTGAATGATAGTGCTCATGGAGAAGATTGAAAGTACCTGGGATTGGGGCTGAGCCCCGGTGGCGTAGTGTTTGAATGCAGGACTGCGGCCACTGGGTTGGCAGTTCAAATCCAGCAGCAGCTCTCCAGGAACAAGGCTGGGCCTCCCACTCCCACCAGGGGGGCAGTGATCCCCCCCCCCAAAAAAAAAGAAAGTACCTTGGACTTCCAAAAGAGCAAACAAAACTGTCTTGCACAAACAAGAATTAAGCCATCATGCCCCAGAGAAGGGAGAAGAGCATGCTTTAGATATGTTTCCAGTAGAGACCAGTCCCTACAAAAATAAAACCGGACTTCACACTTGGTGAAGGAGAAGCTGGCAGAGGAATTGACAGTGTGGTTGCAACAACGGGGCTGAAAGAAAACAGTGGTGAGGGTGAGACAGGATCGGTGTTTCTGTTCTGTTGTACGGAAGGACCCTCTGACTCAGAGGTGACTTACCAGCACCTGAGAACAACGACTCCGCCCTCCATGGGAGCCACTGGCTGGAAAAGGACATTAGGTTTGGTAAAATAGAGGGGCCGAAAAAAGAGAGGGAGAGTGACTTAAGTGACGGATTGACCCACTAGTCACCGGGATTTGGAGCATTCTGTGAACCATCACATAGATGGCTCAAGATTAGGCAATGTTGTGTTTTGCTCTACCTAAGCTTGCCATGAATCGGAGCCAACGGGACAGCAACTAACCCAGCCTCGGGTGGCTATTGAAACGTGAAGGAAAATTAATTCAAAGAGAACAAAATTAAAATCCCATTTATCAGTTGCACCAGGCACAGTTCAATTGCTCGACAGCCATGGGTCACAAGCAGGGTCCATTTCCGCCATCGCAAAAAGTCTTGTGGGACGATGCTGCCCTACGGTACAGTTCCTTGAGGTCTCGCTCCTACACGGTGGCGCTATTCTAGAGCAGATGTCTGGCATGGTGCAGACACTCGTTAACCACTTAGGGAATAAACATTGCAAGGGCGTGTTGTCATACAAAGAACTTGAGCATAGCAAGAGGAATAAATTAACACTAGCACCATCAAGAGCTAGCGATGAATATATTTGATAAGGAATAAACCAAAAGACAGACCTGCTGTCACGCGGCCTAGCGAGTTCCACGTGGGGGCTGCTAACCACAAGGACAGCAGCTGGACGCCACAGTCACCCCGCAGGAGGAACAGGAGGTTTTCTACTTCCATGGAGTTGGAGTTTTAGAAACCCACAGGGCCAGTTCTTCTCTGTGGGGCGGCTCTGCAGGATGGCAGACAGCCCGCATTGGCTCAATGGCGTGGAGTGAGTGAGAAACCCATGGCCAGGTGGTTAATTCCAACTCTCAGAGACACGCCAGAGCAGGGTTGAGCTGCTCCCGGGGGCTTCTGAGGCTCTGCATCTGCATTCAAGGAGCCAGCCAGCGGCTGATGGTTTTGAACCTGTGAATCTGCGGTGAGCATGCCAATGCTCAGCCCACAGCGCCACCCAGGATAACAATGAAATGGGCTCCGACTTCTCAGGGGGCTTCAAAAGGGGAACGAGGATCCTGATGACAAGATGTCAGCATGACTCAGGTCATGACCAGCATCATGGGACTAAATCTGAGTTGGAAGGAACAGGCCAGAGTGCTTCCGGTTGACAGAGGTCAGTTGATAGTGACCTGGTAACTCACTGACCACGGCTCTAAACCTTGACTATGAAGCCTTGAGGGTCCCGACTCTAGGGTTCTGGAAGACTGATGCTATTTCACTTATGTACAAATCACACTCTCCTGAAAAAGTTCAAGATCCTCGACCTGAAATTTCAAGAAATCAGATTCTTCCTTGACATAAAATAAATACTCAGGAAATTTTCAGGATTAATAAGTCTTAGTCTTGGGAGGGAGGATGGCCAAAACCAAAGAACCAATCTACTGTTGTCAAGTCTCTTCTAATCCACGGCAAACCCGGGTGCTACGAAGAATAACCGCTCCATACAGTTTTCATAATGGTCATTTTTAAGGAAACAGACCCTGCACTTATCTTCCATGGTGACATGGATGAGTTCAAATCTCCAGTCTTTACATTGGCAGACAGGTGCAAACTGTGCATCACCCAGGAGGGCCAGTACCTCAGGTATAGCATTCCCTCAATGACCTTCCATCGAGGTGTCAGTCACTGATTCAGGCACTTGGAGATGAGGCAAAAAAAAAAAAAAAAAAAACCAGAAACAGAACTGTACACCTGCGGAAAACTCATTCTAGGGCTTTGGTGCTCAGCCTAGGTCAAGTACTAGAGTCATCTAGAAAATGCTGGGAATCTCCACTACGTAGACCACACTCCCAGAGATTCTCTGAGTATAGTCCAGCATCAGGATAGGCAATTCCAGTGGTCTGCACCATTGGACCTCAAAGTGTGGCCCACCACTGCCACCACCATCCGCACCAGCATCAGGAGCAGCAGAAGCAGCAGAGGCAGCAGCAGCAGCAACACCTGTGAACGAACTAGGAAGGCACAATCCGAGACCTTCCTAGACGGCTGAAATTCTGGACGCAGGAGCCGGCAAGCTGTACTTGAGCAGCCTGCTCACTCTCATGCACGTTCAAGAGTGAGAACCACAGCTATAAGCAGTGTCGGATTACCCAATAAGCAGCATAAGCGCAGGCTTACCCATGCTTCCTTACTAATCCTTCATGAACAGATGATTAGTAAGGAAGCCCATGCTGACTTTGCTTCTTGGGCAATCTGCTCCTTGGGGGGAGATGGGGGTTTTTAAAGGTGGAGAATTCCTGCCCTCCTCCTTCCCTGGCACACTCCTGCCAAGTCACTACACTTGAAGAGGACAAATTCTGCCAGCTGCCTTGCTTACCTGGCTCCTCTCCTCACCTCCCTAATTAGCACCCCCTTCCCAGCTGCTTTGGAGGCTGACTTCTCCCTAGGAACCTGCTAATGCAGTTGGCCCCTGCAGCCACCTTAAGAGATAAACAGGAATCTTCATCTCCCACTGGGCCCCACAGAACACACACCGAGGCATAGCCCACTGAGGCACTCACACCCATGCACAGCCTCACTTTACATGATACAGGTAGACACATTCCTATTCAAATACACATGCTCTCTCTGTCTCTCTCTCTTTCTCTCTCTCTCTCTCACGCGCACACACACACACACGTTTCAGTGTTCACTGTCAAGCATAGGTCTGTACCCTCTGTCTCTGGTTCAGGAGCTCTGGTGGCATGATGGGTCATGTCCTGGAATGCTAACTGCAAAATCAGTAGTTCAAAGCCACTCCCTGATCTGGGGGCAAAAGATGAGACTTTCTGCTCCTATAAAGGTTTTACATTCTGAGACACCCACAGGGGAGTTCCACCCTGCCTGATATGGTCATTAGGAGTCTGAACCCACTCAAAGTTTGCTTCTGGTTTTAGCTGGTTGACACGCAGACCCACCTGATGCTGAGGCCGAAGCCCACACTATTAAATCAGAATCTCTGGAATGGGAACCCAGGTGTCTGCCTGTCCGGTGTCACTCAAGACTTGAGAACCGCTGCTCCCCACTGTGTCTTCATGATCAATTTTGAGCTCAGAAGGAAATATCACTCACAAAAAGAAGAAGAAGGAGCAGGGTCTCCAGGTCCTTTCGGGGAGAAACAGGCAAGTGAAGGAGACTGGAGTTCCATAAAGGCTTCCGAAGATCTTTCATGGAATCCGTAGTAACTGTCAACCGAACCGCTCACCGGTGTTTCGTGAGCAGATCCTATAATGACTGGTCCATCTGTAGAAATCCATTAGTCAACGATAATGGCTCGAAAGAAGTGGTTTTCAACCCATGGTGTAACTTTTTAAATTAGGCACTAAAGCATAAGATCCCAAACTTATTTGGCCTACTGTCCCCTTTTCAGAAGAAATGCTATTTGGTGCCCCCTCCAGCCCCCACTAGCAATAGAAAAACTTGTATACTGTAGTCCATAATCCAGGATCGTTTTTGCAGCCCACACAGGATCATTCTAGTGTCCCTCACCCCCAGAGAGTGGGATTTCCCACTTTAGGAAACACTTTACTCACCAAACCCCAAACCCACCTCTCTGCCATTGTGGCTCATAGTGACAACTCCGTGGGCTTCTGAGAACTGTTACTGCTGAGGGAGTTGAAAGCCCAGTCTTTCTCCCAAAGAGCTACTGGTGGTTTCGAACCATGGAACATGTGGGCTGCAGCCCATGGTGTAACCACTACTCCACCAGGGCAGCTCCTTCTCTGAACTAAAGTAAAACCATATCTCCCCATTCCAGCTTACAAATTCTTAAAAGACACTCTCAGCAATGGCTCTTGTTCATCACCTAGGGAAGGTCTGGACCATACTTACAGCAATCCATGGGACTTAATTACAACAGCTCCAATGTCCACAAGCAGGCTTTAGAACAAACAGTGCATCAATATTGAGGGCTTTTACTTGTGTTTGCCTTTTTATTCAGTCTTTAGTAAACTGCTGTCTGTCTTCAGAGAACTCACTCAGGAATGGAATGACCCAAGAGCAGTTCACTCCTTCCCCACCCTCTTCTGAGTTTGGCTTCCAGAAAGTCCATGATAGTCAGTTACTTGTAAGCTAACAAGCCACTGGGGAACCTCGGGGCTCATTCCCCAGCCCTTTCTTCGTTAGCAGAGGGCCCTGTGCTTTCAGCCTTTAGAGATCACATGGGTGGACCTCCCCCGGCCTGGCCAGAACTGAAAGTGGTTGGCCTGAATTCACTTCCTTGAGGGATCATTTTAGAATATGTTGCATCACACCCGACAGCTTCACTGTGCTTAATCTGCTGTGCTGACAATCTACCCCAAATCCTCATGCTAGCTGTGTCTAGCGGAAGCCAGCCTTGAGACAACTGGGTCCCCCTAGGACAGCATAAACCAGTGGTTTCTGAGTGCCTTTGCCACTGACAAGGAAATGAAACAGGGGAAACACCAGGGCCACACACACCAGAAGTGACTTCCTGAAACTGTCCTAGAGCAGAAACAAAAGTTCTAAAATAATATGCTCTTCTACATCGGTGGCTGCAGTACGTGGAGGCTAAATAAATTCAAAGTAATTGGACAGCTGCCTTTCATCTGCATTCCTAAAACTATGCATTTAAGACATATTTTTTAACGTACCCAGCTTATTGGGTAAACGAGAGACCTTTGTCTATTCAGTGATAGATGATAGTTTACAATTCTGATGATGCTGCAGGAAGAGCCACAGAGAAAGATTTAGGATTAGGAAGAAAAGCCAGGGCAGGCATGTCTTTAAAGCATGCTCATTTCCCCAGGCTCCACCCACTGAGGCTGCTCAGCTTGCACACTCCTCATGTCATCCTCTAGTCTCTTTTCAAAGCTTCGGCTTAAAGCTACTGTTCCAACGCTCCACTCCTTTCACTTCCCTGGTTTACTTTTTAAAGCGGTATGAGGTATGTAAATAAAATGACATTGTTCTTTGCCTTTTAAATGATTTAAAATACAGCCCACTAAACTGAGACAAATGCACCAACTTGACTCACCAAGCATCCCAGTCATGTCCAAAGTATTTCTATCACATACCAGAGTGCCCTCATGTCTCCCCCCGGTCGACAGAGCTTTCCTGTCACTATGACCTCCGCGGATGAACCAGTGAAATCAGGAACAAGTCTGGAATTTAATGAACAGTACATGCCAACACTGGCTTCCCTGGTGGTGCTTTGTAACTTTTCTGCCACTCTAAAATTATCCCAGAACGCTGAAATACACACTCATGAGTAAGTTATAAAAAAATGTATTGCTACAAAATTCCAGAAACCTTTTGCAAAGCCGTGAATTGTTTAAGATGGTACTTCCAGTCATAACCTTTGCTATTCTCAACAAAAGACCTTCGTTTTTCTGATGTGTCTGGGAAAGAGAGTGGGGAAATATACTGATTAGATTATAATTCAACTGTGAGTATTGTTAAACAAGGATAATTGTCATTGCCATCCTGGTGGGTGTAAAATCAATCATCTCAAAAGTAGAAGTGGGGGGGGGGGTGAGTCTCACTCCCAGTGAGAGAAGAGCCAGGAGGGAGCGCACCCTTTTGATCTCCAATTTCCTGGGCCCTGAGCCTCCTTGATCCAGCAGGCATTGCCGAAGAGCAACATCAGCAGAACGTGGAGCTAGAGCAGGAGACAGAGAATGGAACTTCCCCATGCACAGAGCAAGTAAAGCTGAGTGTTTGGGGCCAGGATCCTGACTTGTGGAGTGGAGTGCCTCTGGGTACTTAATTGGAGGGGGGCGTGGGGCTGGATTTGCTGAGCCACAGAGCTGGAGCTGAAGGCCTTCCGGTGAGGCACTTTGACTGGTGTGCCCTGTAGGCGTTTATTAGCAGCACTACAGAAGCTTTGTAACATTTACCAAGCAGGGCAGGCACCAGCTCAAGAGACTGAGGGCCAGAGAGAGGCCAGCCTACAGGCACAGCAGAGAAGAAACGGCGCTGATGAAACAATTGTGGTCTCAGCCTTTCTTAACTGTTCAGTTCCCTACCAAACTCCATAATCGTGACCTCTGTGAGTCCCGTGATTCCATGAATTATCAACCGCAGCTGAAAAGTGGAATATGGAGAAAGCAAAGTGTGAGGGAAGGTATCAGAAGAGCGAAAAATAGGTGGAGGCTTATCTGACATCTGCCTTATGGCAGTCAGCCTGGGGAGCTGGAAGGTCAGAGATGACTCAAGTGTCATTTTCCCACTTTCATTAAACAAAAGTATCAAAACAAGACTCTAGTGTTTTCTGACATATCCTCCACTGTACATTTCTGAAAGCAATTTTTGCGTTTTTTAAACCCAGTCCCAATGGATTCTGTGCTCTTCCATGGATAGCAAGTCAAAACAGCAGTTTGGACACCCTCAAGGAACTCCCATTGTGTTTATTTTAAGTGGTCTTTGAGTGTGGGAGTGGCTGTTACATAATCCCCTGTCAACTTGAGTGAAGGGGTGGAGTCTAGCCTGTCAACCAGGTCGCAACTTGATGACCTCATTTGGAGGCACAACAGAGATCAATAGCTCACTGGAGGCCAACCATACTCTCTCTGCTTCATCGCCCCAAAAGAAACTCCTGATAACAAGACATATGGATCTATGCTGATTGAACCAGAGCCCTGGAGCTGGAAGAGCCATGTTGACACCCATGCAAGCACTGAGATGCTTCCACAACCACACTATCCACAAGACTGTCTACCCACTGGGCTGCTATATTTCTGCATTCAGTGCCGTTGCATGTATTGCCTGTGTTTGAAGAGGGATTTATAGACGGGTATCAGACATATGGGCTAATATCAGACTTATGAACTTGATATGGACTGGGCTGGGATGTTTTCCCAACATACAATTGTTCTTTTATTTAAAACTCTTTCTTATACATGTATAAATGTCAATGAATTTGTTTCTGTAGTCTACCCAGACTAACAAGAAGGGAACAAAAAAAAAGTCTGAATGGGGCAAGACCAGGGCTAGAATGTGAATGGGCTAAGTTTTCCTGGAAAATCTTTGTGGGTACCCTCAAAGAATAAGCAGGTGCATTGCCAAGGTGGGAAAGGAATTCTGGCACCCAACTTTCCTGGCCTTTTATTTTTTACCAATACAATTTCCAGTTTTCTGAAAACTTTGTCATAATAAGTCATATGATCATCCTGTGTTCCTTCAGAAAATGTATCAAGAAGACTACTTTAGAATCCCCACCCCCACCCCCCAAAACCAACATGATATTCTAAATTGATCTCTTTGCTTTGAATTTTAAATGTAACTGGTCCAACATATTCTTTTGGAAGTCACTGTTTCAAATGGACTTTATTTAAGGTGTTCTGTATTAGCCGTCTATATTAGAGACCACTTGACTGCAGCAATCTGCTGACTAGAGACCTAGCCAGTCATTTTGTTTGGAATAGATCCATGGATATATGAATTGTGTGATAGGTTTTCCGTCTATTTGGCTGGGCCAGGATTCTCAGTGGCTTGAACCTGACCTAACACAGCCAGTCAGTGGTAAGCCTCCAGAGTGGGCTAAGACTTATGGTAAATCCAACACCCTGAATCATATCACAGCCTGATACAACCAATCAAAAAGATGTTTCCTGGAGGGTATGGCCTACTTCCAATGTAAGTAGATGCTGTGAGAAAGCTTACCTTTTTCTTTTTCTTTTTTTTTCTTACTCTGGATTCTGTATCTGACCTCTAGTTCCTTAGACTTTAGCCAACAACATGACATATTGCCTGCTGATTCTGAGAGTCTCCAGAGGCCTGCCATCTGACCTGCTGACCTGGGATTCATTCACCTCTGCAACCACCAACCAGATAATCTTCCAGCTGATCTTCAGTTCATCTGCCCCCACCATTATGGGAGTCAAGAGAAGCCTGCAGTTTCATATCTGACCCACAGACTTGGGACCTGCCTGGACTTGGACTTAATCTACTTCTATAACTGTGAGAGTTTATACAGAGAGAGAGATTTATATAAAGGTCACTAGTTTTCTGATTGAGCCCAAGCCAAACTGGAATCCTAGCAACAATAATTTTGTTGCTTCACTTTGTGTTTGTGCATATACATGCACACACATAATATGTCTTTAATTTCAGGCTTTAACATGGACAGCATAAAAAGTCAATAAAGTAAAGAAGAAATGATATGGTTATGATGAAACTACCAATGAAAAAAACTCCTGGATCTGATAACTTCACAGGCAAATTCTGCCAAGCATTCAGGGAAAAGCTGACATTGATCCTCCACAAATTATTACAAAGCATAGGAAAAGATGACAAACTCCCAAAGTCACTCTACAAAGACAGCATGACATTGATAAACAAACAGGACCAGGATCCCACAGGAATAGAGAATTATAGACCAATATTTCTAAGGAACATTGTGACAAAACACATTAACAAAATGCTAGCCAATAGAATACAAAAGTATATAAAACATATCATCCACCAAGACCAGGTAGGATTCATTCCAGAGATGGAGGGATGGTTTAACATTCAAAAGTCCATCAACATTATTGTCCACATTGATAAGAAGAGATAAGAATGACATGATAATATTGATAGATGCAGAAAAAAACACCTGACAATATCTAACACCCATTCCAAATTAAGACTCTCAAGAAGATAAGAATGGAAGGAGAGTTCCTCAAATTAACACTAGCTATTTACAAAAAAGTCAATAGCCAGCATCATAGTCAATGGAGAAAAGACTAAAACAATCCCCAAAAAACGGGGCCAAACAAGGATGCCCTTTGTCTCCACTTCTTTGCAACATTGTATTGGAGGTCCTAGCTAACAATATAAGGCAGTGGAAGGACATTAAAGGTATCTGTCAGGGAGAGGAGGAAGTGAGACCATCTCTATTTACAGACGACATGATTCTCTACATAGAAAAGCTGGCAACATGTGTACAACTATGCTTATATGAACGATATATTAAATGTTGTAAGAGTCCCCAATAAAATCTATATTAAAAAAAAGAAAAGAAAAGCTCTAAAGCGCCACAACAGAAGTACTGGCAGCAATGGAGGAATACGGAAGAGTGGCTGGATAGAAGATCAGCAAACGAAAGTCTATTGATTTGCTACACCAGACCAAGACCATGGAAGAGGAGATCAAGAAGGCAGCATTCTTCACAATTGCCAAGAACAAGCAGAATTATCCAGGGATATAGATAATCAAAAAGCCAAAATACATATATAAGAAAAACTACTACAGAATCCTACTACAGGAAACCAAAAGCAACCTCCAGTCTGACCACCACCCTAGTGCCCCCCCCCACACCACCACCACCACCAGTGGGGAGAACCAACAAGGGAACATAACCAATCAGCAACAAAGCAAAGCCACAAAACCCCTGAGGTGCCCCCAAAACAGACTTCAGGCTAGGAGGGACCAGTGGAAGACAGTGAAAAAGGTCAGCAGACAGACCTGGAATTTTGTATGCTATTCATTTTTGTTTTATTTTTTTATTTTGGCTAGTTTTTTTTTCTTTTTGTCTTCTTTTTGTTTTGTTTTTTTTTCTCTTTTCATTCAAACTTTTGTTTTGTTTACTCTTTCATTTTTGTCTCTGTTATTGTTTTGTCAATCTCTATAGGATAAGCATAGGAAGCAAGCCTGAAGAGAAAGCAAGGGGACTGACAGTTCCAAAGGGACTTGTGGGGAGAAGGAGGCAGGGGAAAGGAGTGGTGAACAAACAGCTCCATAGACAGGGAACAACTAAGGAGTTAAAAGCAACAAGGAGGACATAGAGACCCCAGTGGTGTTGGAGTAACACCAATCTGGCTAAGAGGAATCACTAAGAGGCAGAAGAAGGACGAGTCTGATGCTGGAGCAGGATAAAGGTATAAAGAAACAAAGGAAAGATCTAGGAAGCAGAGCAATGGAGCGAGGTGTAAGCATAGGTGTGTACATATCGATTCATAAAGAATAAATATACTAACCTATGTACATATATTTATATGGCAATACATTGAGGAAGTAGATGGACTGTGGGCCTCTGCTCGGGTCTTCTCAATGCAAGAACACTCGGTTCTAGCAGCCTGGCATTCTGTGATGCTCACCCTCCCAACAAGATCGTTGAAGATAAAATGGATCCATAAGCAAATGTGGTGAAGCAAGCTGATGGTGCCCAGCTACCCAAAGATACAGCATCTAGGGTCTTAAAGGCTTGAAGGTAGACATCCATCTTGCAGAGGAACAACAAGCCCACATGGAAGCACGCCAGCCTGTGTGATCATGAGGTGTCAACAAAATCAGGAAACAGGCACCCAAAGATTCAAAACAACAACAAAGAGAGTATATTTTTGAGAACAAGGGGAGTCAGAGCAGAGACCCAAGTCCCATCTGTAGACAATAGGGTATCGCTTCACAGAAGGGTCACAAGGAAGGAATGGGTCAAGCAGGGCACAGTCTAGCACCAGTGAAACACACAGCATACTGCTGGTTCATTGGGGCTTCCTCACCATCACCACCACCCCCAACTAGCATAACTCCAGTCCTGCCTTTCAGTTCTGGCTTGCTGTCCAGTAGTACAGCTAAGAGCCCACGATACACATGGAATCCAGGTCAGATAAACCCCCGCAGGAACAGAAATGAAGTGACAGTACCCAGAGGGTAGGGAGGGGAGAATCGGGGAACTAATCACAACAATCGATGCGTTTACCCCCCCCCCCACCATCACCACACACACACACATACTCCCTGGGGATATTAGACAATAGAAACATAGGTCAAAGGTGACAGCAGTTGGCGTAAATATGAAAACATTAATAATTTATCGTTTGTTAAGGGGACACAGGGAGGAAGGGGAAAAAGAGGAGCAGATACCAAGGGCTGAAGCAGAAAGAAAATATTTTTTACATGATGATGACAACATATGATTGATACACTCGATGTATGGATTGTCATAAGAGCTGTAAGGGCCCTTCCCCAGTAAAAATGATTTTTAAATTAAAATAAATAAAATAAAATATCCATAAAGTAATATTTCTGAGTGTAGTCATCTCACCAAAACCTGCTCAGCCACCCACTGTGCCTGGACTTCCAGGAAAAGGCAAGCTAGCCCCTGTCTGTTTGCACTTCTTTCTCTGATCTTTATTTGTACCAGATCTAGGTCGGCCTTGGATCTGTGCTTATTAAGCTGCTGGCTGTTAATAGAGCCAGGAATCTCTTGGGTAGCTTGGTCAATAAACTGGCGCAGGGAAAGGAGTGCTGGGACCTCACGCGTACACAAAGTATGTCTTCACCCCTATGGCATCCCCAAGCAGCTCCCAGACGAGGGAGGGGAAGTCAGAGAAGAACCAGCATGGCCTGGCTGTTGGGGCACCACATGCCAGCAAATGCTTCCTCTGTCATCTTTTTCTTCCATTCGGAAGCAAAGCGCCCCAGCGTGGGCCAGGCAGCCGTTTAACAAACCCTGCACTCTACTCTGTCGTTTTATTTCCTGAGGTTAACGATCTAAATAAATCGGCCCTGCCTTGCTAAGCTGCTTGAGAAGCGATGTTTTATAGCCAGCATAGATCAGATTAGTACTTCCTTCCTTTGAAAGTTGCCCTCAGTAGAAGTTCTCACTCTACCTAATGAACCAATATTAGTTTAACTGCATGTAGTTAATTAAAAGCAGAGTTTCATGCAAGCAGGCCCCCCACCACCACCACCACCACCACTAGAAAAAAGAACCGTGATACTAACAATGTTCCTGAAATAAAACCGTAGTCTTGGAATTTATAGGCTTCTCTTAATGGATATGGTGAAATATCTTTGAAAGGTTCACTACCCTCAGGGACCTCTTTCTCCTTCCAAGCAATATCCGGTCAGAGAAACTCCCTTGCCCAGGTCATTTCGCTTTCATGTGAGGGAGAGAACCTTGCACGCCCGGTTCTCCATCTTTTTTCCATCCTGAGCCAGTTCTCTGGTAAGTCAACATGAGTTGTGTGCATGCAAAAAATGACAGGCCATGTCTCCTGGTCATTCCAGCCGAAGATTTAAGGTTTCTTCAGAAGCACACCCTGAAAAATAAAGATTCAAGTAGTTTACTGGGAGGTGATCCATGGACACATTACTATGGAGGTGGAAAATGAGCCCCGGTAAAGGGTCTGTTGGCAGGAAAGTTACCAGTGTGAACAGCTGGATCAGTCTGGTAACGGTGTAGCTTCCGCACCCTACAGAGTGCACCACCATAGGTTGGGGCAGCTCCAGGAGATCTGTGATGAGCCTGGACAAAGTTGGCCCCTTTGGCCCCAGAAAATCCCCAGGCAAAGAGACCCAGATGTTGGCAGGTGGGCAACTGGGCAACCTCACCCAAACAGAACAGGAAATGGAAACGGTGGGGTCAACTGTTAACTATGGGAAGAGAGAAGAATAGATGGTAGCGTCTCAGCCTTCCATTCGTGTTGGTAAGTCCTGCTTCTGACTTGGCACCAATATGCTGCTGTGCTCTCAAATACATGGTAGTCTTCATTGCGTCACATGCAAGTGAAAGTTGGACACTGAATAAGGAACATCTTAGAGCATCGATGTATTTGAAATGTGGTGCTGGAGGAAAAAGCTGACAGTTCCATGAACTGCTAGCAGGAAAACACGGATCTGTGTTGGAAGAAGTAAGGCCAGAGGGATCCTTTGAGGCAAGGATGGCAAGACTTCGTCTTACATGTCTTGGACATGTTGTCAGAAGAGACCAGTCCCTAGAGAAGGACATCATGTTTGGGAAAGTGGAGGAGAGGTTAAAAAAAAAAAAGAGGGACACCCTCAGCAAGGTGGGTTGACACAGTGGCAGAATCAACGGGTTCAGGCACGGGAACAATTGTGAGCATGCACAGGACCAAGACTGTGCAATGTTTCACTCTGCTGTGCACAGGGGCGCTATGGGCTGGAGCCAACTCGGTGGCACCTGACAAGGACACACATAAATGATATCCTCATCCTATTACCATGGGACTTTAGACAGCGCCCTTTGAAGAAGCCTAACTAAAGGCCATTTCTTTTTAAGCGTTCTTCAGCAACCCACTGTGAAGGATCCAACAGAGTCACAGGCAGCGCCAAGATGGCACCCAATGATCCCTGCCCCCTGATAGTCACACCCACGAGTATTCCCCTCCTCTTGAGCCACGAGCAGACCTGGTGACTGGCTTCTAATAAATAGCATGGCAAAAATAATGGGATGCTGCTTCTGAAATTGGGTTACAAAAAGACTGTGACATCTGCCTTATATCCTTCCTGACATCTGTGTTAAGGACCTCTGAGAGAAATCAGCTGCTATGCTATGAGCGACCCTATGAGGAGCGCACATCTCCAGGAGCGGGTGCTTGCCAGGCAGCAGACTTTGAGAACCTGAGATTTACCAACACCCAATGCCAGGGCTTCCTGCTCCAGTCAACCTACAGGGCCCTAACCAGAGCCTGTGAGAGGCTGTCAGAAAAGCCAGCCCTGGATCCCCCCCCACCACCACCACCTATGAGATTATAAAGGTTAGTGGAGGTAAACTGCTAGAATTGGGGGTAATTTGTTAGGCTGGGATGAATGCTAATATATGCATTGCTTTTATTCATGAGCATTGAAGTTGTTTCCATTATTATTATTATTATTATTGTCAATGAAAACAACTTGCTGTTGAGTTGTTTTAACCTCAAGGTGACCCCCCTGGGTGTCACAGTAAAACTGAATGCCACAGGGGTTGCAATGGCTGAATGACTCACCAGGCCTTTTCTTTGGAGGCATCAACAGGTAGACTTGAACTGTGAATTTTCCAGCTAGCCACCAAGCATGTCAGCTGTTTTCACCCACATTCTTATTTAGCCCCAAATATTCTTACATGTGTCACGTTGTACATATATGGAATCGTTTCTTGGGGAGGATGGCTATGCTACAGGCTAGGCAAATACAAAACCTTTCTAGAGTTTGCCAAATCCAAATCGTTGTCCACTGTGACCGATCCCGTCCCGACAAGGGAGAGTCAGTCATCCTCATTTTATATCCCTGTCAATAGTGAGCACTGTCATTTTGATGGGTATATAATAACAGGCCATGTTTCAAGTTTAATTTCCCTAATTGTGGGAAGCTGAAACTGAGGGAAAGATGACTAAGACTATATTCCCTAACCTATCACAGAGGGAATCTGGAAAGCTGGTCATCCATTGGTGAAAAGTCACCACTTTGGTAAGTTAGAGATAAAGTCCAAGGACATTATCCTGCTTCAAATATCACTTCCACAGATTCACCCCAAACATCTAGACTGCCTTAAAGTGAGCACATGGTTGAGTCTATTTCCCTAAAAAAAATTCTTTATACCTCCTCCAGCGGCAACACCCATCCCCCCACTCCCCCCTACCTTCTCCCAATGCAGGTATTAGGTTTCCTCATCTGGGAATTCAGGGAGTTAACTGTGGTTACTACCCACCTTATGATGCATGTGTGCCTAATGGCTACCTATAAATGTCCCAAGGCATTAAAGTCTCTCTCTCTCTCTCTCTCTCTCTCTCTCTCTCTCTCTCTCCCACACACACACACACACACACACACACACACCTGGCCCTCCAGAAGCTGAGCATACTATCATGAAATGCGCCTGACCTTTATTTAACTCTCTCTCCTACCTGTCCTATTCTCTATGACTTTACTATAACCTTTATATATCATAACCATATAATTGCACCAATGGACCCCTCGGTTGTCAGAGGCTGGTTTACTCTGACACCTAATTAATAATGACTATAGGTATCAGTTCATGATTCTTGGCATCTGGGCCTTCTTCTGTGAAATGCCTGGTCAATGTTTATTTCCCTTCTCTCTTGGGTCATTTGTCTTTCTTGCTAATTGATTGGTAGACATTCCTAGTCTTTGGGAAGTTAGGCTTTATATTCAAAAGATATACTGCTAGCCTCTTTTGTTTTGATACTTTGTTTATACTATAGTTCACATTAAAGGTTTCCGGTTTAGTGTGGTTGGATATATCAGCTGTTACATTTGAAGTTTTGACTTGTTTTTATTGAGGAAACTCTTCCATATTCCTGGGTTATAAAGATAATCCACTTTAGTTCCTTCTAGGGCTATAAAGCTTTGCTTTCACATTTAGACCTTTAAGCCATCTTGAGTTTAGTAATCGTGTGAGCTAGGAATGTTTTATATGAGATTTTTCTAACTTATAGCCTATAATCCTATTCACCTCGTAATTTTAACCCACTGATTTTCAATACCATTTTTGCCACATAGTCTGTCTCTCTGTCATATTTCTATCTCTGTGTAAGAGAAAAGGAGACAGGGTTCTGTTCTCTATTCCATTAGTTTACTCTCCATCCCTGGGTCAAGAACATTGTCAGTGCATTGAAGTTTATCATGGATTGGGGAACCAGATAAAGCCTCAATTCTATTCTACTTTCTTTTCTTTTTTTTTTCTTTTGCCCAATGCTCTTCTATACGGCTTGGGGGACTGGTTTAAGACACACAATAAAAATCCTGGTTTAGGTCTTTAGTTTTAAAAAGGACAGAAGACATCTCAGAAAAGAAGAGATGTGACTGGGACTACAAGCACATTGAAAAGGGCTCTGTTTCCTCAGGCTTTCCAAAACAAAACCAGAGCCACCCCACAGAGTCCATTCTGGCTCAGAGATGCTCGGTACGGTAGAGTGGAACTTCCCTCCTGAGTGTGCGAGAACATACACCTTTTGGAAGCAGCCCATCTCATCTTTCTTCTGTAGAATGGCTAATGGGTTTGAACTGCTGCCCTTAAGAGTAGCAGTCCAGGGCTGAACCCATGTGCCACCAGGAGCTGCCCTGAAGTATCAACCCAAACCCACGAACGTGGCTCTGATGAAAAACACAAACAGCAGTTGCTGATGAGGCTGTGGTGAAATTAGGACCCTCATTCAAGGTTGGTGTGATTAGATACAAAAGCACAGGGGAAGTCTGGCCATTCCTCAAAATGTTAAACATGGAATTATCTTAATGACCCACAATACCACCTCTAGGCATATACCTAAAAGAACTGAAAGCAGGAACACAAGCAGATACCTGCACACCAGTGTTCCTTTTAGTACCATTCACAGTAGGGGTGGGAGGTGGGAACAGCCATCAACAAATGGATAGCACACATGATAGGATACATGCCTGCAGTGGAATGTTACCAAGTCATAGGCAAAATGAAGTCCAGGTAGGCATGGTCATATGACCAAGCCTTGAAAATAATTAGGCTGAATGAAATTATTTTGTCCCGAAAGGACAAATATTGTATCAACCCCATTTATATAAAGAATCTAGGATAGGCAAGTGTATAGTGACCCAAGGTTATCAGTGGTTAGCATGAGGAAGTCAGGAAAGAGGGGAAGGGACACTCATTGCATAGGAGACACGGCTTAAAAGTGATGAAAATTTGGAAAGTGATAATGGTGATGGTTGAGTAACAAGATAAACATAATGCCAGTAGATGTTACATGGGACATATGGAACATTGAAATGGTAAAAGGGATTTGCCAGTAGTAGATATTTAAATGACCATCACTTTAAAAAAAAACAAATCCTTGTTTGGGTTTTGATTGAAAAGTCACAGTATTTGGGGGGAAATGTGCATACCAATAGCAAGGAGTCCTCTCCCCTTTCCACAGGTGGTAAGTATCCTGAGTGTGAGAAGATGATTCTAACAAAAACTCTGAAGAAGCCTGAACATTTGCATCCATCCCAGCATGCAAAGACCACCTATGGGAAGACTGGCGAGGTTGAAATCCGCCCTTTGCCTATGATCTGCCTTTCTTTTCCAAGCCCATTGCACCTTGACCATGCCCAGTGCACCACGCCCATAGGTGCCATGCTGCCTACTCAATATCCAAGTCAGCTAGGGGGGAATGTGGTTCTTCCTACTGTTGGTCAGCATTCAACAGAACAGCCCAGAATCAGCTACATTTCCCCCCGCCCCCCATCCTCTTCACAGAGGGCGCCCTCTACCACTACAGAGGGAGCCACAGATGCATGAAAGTGCAGAGCCAACAGCCCATGGTGTTCAGCCCCACTGTCCACATACTGAAGGACTTGGAATACGTGGTTTAGGCCTGGTGCGCAAGCACAGCCTCTCTCCCCAGGTGTAACTCCTGAAATGAACGGGAGGTGAGCCAAGAGACAAAAGAAAAAGAGGACTGAAGGGAACATTCCGAACTCACTTGCCTGTCCAACTTAAGATGAGAATAAGTTGGGATGCTGCCAGGAGCAGAAGGCTTCAGAGTGCCCCCAGTCCACCTAGGGAAACAGGGCTCAGTGAGCATGATGGACCCTGGCCAATCAGAACAGCAGCAACAGATAAAGACACACACACACACACACACACACACAACACATATTACCTTTTGTCCCCAAGGAATTTTGATTGCCACACCATCCTCTCAGATTCAACAAGCAGTGAGAGGTGAGGATTAGCCTGGGATCTAGAAGTTCTGGATTTGAGTTCAAGTTCTAACAGTCAATAACTATCCCCATTGGTCTATCTTTCGATATATCATGGGCTTTGTTTCTTCATCTGTAGTACCAAGTGACCATTTGCCTTCTGGGTAGATGGTTTTGTCCAGGGCACAGATGTGTGCTCCTGGGGCAGAACTCCAAAACAAGGGCCCCCCTTGAAGGTATGCAGGTCACTACCAGTTGAGCCAAAGGTAGAGATCCTGGCCCCTCCAGTTGATATTTTCTCATCCTAAACAGCTAAGCTTACAGAAGGTGTTCTCTATCTTTGCCTGCTTGGTTGAGACAAACTTCCCTCTCTAATGTCAGGTTCTGGGTCATGACAAATCCATCCCATAAGGAAAAGCCAGCTGGGCAACAGCTAAGATGCTGACTTCCCCATCAACTTCTCTTTCATGCCTGCAGACCCTGGTTTTCGGACCTCTTCAGGAACCACGTTGGGAACTCTAAGGCAAGAGAGGACGACCAGTCCTCTGAGGGTCCCAGCACATGGCACACACTCCTCTCATCAGCCACCTGCTTGTTCAGTGTGACTCCAAAGTCATGTAATTTATGCTCCATTATTTATTCTGCTGTAATGCCTTCTCCAATTACCAACAGATAATTGCATAAGAGGAAATGAAACCTAACATGCAGTGCTAATGCAGGATCACTTTATGGGCAAATCCCTGGCTTGGAAACACTTGCTGAAATGGGGCAGAGGTGATTTAGTACAAGGGAAGCGGGGAGACAGGACCCCCCTTTAATTAGCTCCTTAACTTATTTAATGATGCATCGTGGGTCCTGAAAGCTGTTATTGTTTAAGGGTTTAATGCGCCATACACTCAGGGAAGGGTGTCAGGGAGGGAAAGAGGCAAAATGCTGTTGGAGGATGAAGTTCTAGGTATGACCAGAGCAGCAGCATGACCAATCATGGGGAAAGGGTGGTGCTTTTATGCCTATGTCCCAGGAAGAGCCCTGGTGTCACAGGGCCATGTGCTGAGTTGCTGACTGGAAGGTCAGGAGTTCGAATTCACCTGCTCCTTGCTTTGTGGAAGACAAGTGTGGCAGTCAGCTTCCATATGTGATCTGCAGCCAAAGAAACTCTATGGGGCAGTTCTACCCTATTGTCGGGACTCAGTTGGATATCAAATGGGTTTGGTTTTGGTTTCCATGCCACCGGTGTCCTCCAATGGCACTGCTAACCTGGGGTCCCTCATAAAAAAGGGCTGGCGACCTGCATCTGAAAAACCAACTACTGAAAACCCTGTGGGTCTTTGTTCCACCCACCCATCCACACAGGGTCGCCATGAGTCCGTCGCTGTCCCAGGTCCTGATCTGTGCACTCGTGGAGAGGTTCTCAGGGAAATTTTCGCAAGCATCTGCTCTCAAAAGTTTACCCCTTTGCTATCAGTCCTGTTTCTGCTTCCTGACTCGGCACCTTCCAGAACAACCCCACATAACTAGCATTCTTCCTCTCACCTGTTGTTATAAATGAATGGAGATGCAGAGGAGCAAGAAGCCCATGGAATAAATCTGTAAGAAAGTAGAAGACAGAGCTGAGCCCTGGTGGCATAGTGGCTGTGTGTGGGACTGCCCACAGGGTTGGTGGTTCAAATCCAGCAGCAGCTCTCCAGGAGCAAGGCTGGGCTTCCTACTCCCACCAGGACAGTAATGCCCACCCACCCCACCCCCCAAAAAAAACAGGTAGGAAAGTAGAAGGCTATAGTGCACTCAGACATGTAGCAAAGAACTGAGCTGTGTCCTCTATTTTTATTCATACTCAAATTTGGGACTACATGACTATCTGCATTTACTCAGAGTATTTTTAAGTTTTGTAAGTAACTTTCTTACAACATTATCTAAAACCAGGT